>JAQQSW010022700.1:0-10409 GCA_028646575.1 Pseudocheirus occidentalis
TTTTTTTTCTGAAAAGGTAAAACAAAAACCATAGGAATGAAAAAAATAGAACTAGAAGAAACTTTAGAGATTGTTAGTGAACTCCATCTTGTTTTACATATGTGGGATTTTATCACTGAGAATCTCAGAATAATTGAAGCTAAGAAGTGGAAGAAAACTTAGACATTGCTTATATAACCCATTCTTGAACCATAGTCCCTATCTACAGTTTCTCTTATGAGGGAAACTCCTTCCTCTGCTTGAAGATATCCAATGAGGGTTAACCAACTACCTCATCAATCAGTCCATTACACTTTGGTAGAGCACCAGTTATTAAGGAATTATCTATTACATCAAATCTAATTCTCTCTGAAACTTCAACTCATTGTGCTTTGTTCTATGTGCCCTCCTTCTTTCATAAAATGTAATAAATAGATCTAAACTTAGTACCACAAATACAATCTGACCATGGGAGAATACAATGAAACCATTGTCTCTCTCATTCTGGGTACTATGCTTTTCTGAATGTAGTAGAGGACAGCAGTTTTTTGTTTTTTTTTTTTACTGCCATGTCACCTTCTTGATTCACATGGAATTTTCAGCCAGTCAAACATATATCAAGTGCCTTCACTGTGATAAGCTCAAGAATGAGTATTCAAAGAAAAGCAAAAGATAGTCCCATCTTCAAGAAATTCACAGTGTAATGGGAGGTAACATACCAATAACTATGTACAAACAAGTTAAATTACAGAGCAGCTAGGAAATAATAGAGGAAGAGCACAAGAATTAAGAGGAATTAGGAAAAGCATCCTTAAGATGAAATTTTAATTAGAACATTTTTTAAACTAGAACTTCCTTCTTACCTGAAGGAAGAAAAAAAACCTCCTAGTCCTAGTCTTAGGAACCATTTTCTAGCTACACAGCTTCCATTCTGTATTTGTGAAATTTCTTTATTGAATTGCATTGAAGGGCTTAAAGAGAACTTTTTGTCAGGAATTTTTTTAGACACATGTTGGACTAGAATATTACTGAAATCCTTTCCATCTCTAAATTCTATGGATACTTTGCTATGCTTTAGGTTTGGCCATATAACCAGCTTCAAACATACAACTATATAATCTAGCTCATCTTACTCCATCTTATTTACAACCATAGTAATGACAGACTATCTTAGATGCTATACTGAATCTCAGCTATAGTGTATCTATGTCATTCCCTTCATCTACTAGTCTATTCAGATGATAAAAAAAAGTGTGGGGAGGGGACAGTAGAATGAATTGAGTCATACATGTCCTCTTTCTGATGAAGTCATGTTGTTTTTTTTTATGGCTACAAGTTCCCTTTCTAAACTCTATATTAATATATATATAATATTATATAAATATATATATATATATATATATAGATACAGAATTTAGAAAGGGAACTATATATATATGTATGTATGTTCCAGGATCTTACTAGGAAAAGAAGCCAGGTTTCCTGGTTTATAATTTGTATATTCCTCCTTTATCTTTTTTTTTAATTAGGACAAATGATTTGTAGTGTAGTGCTGCATACTTGAAATACAGTGATCTGAATTTGAGTGATGGCTTGAAAATTTGTTACCTCTGGTAATTTTAAATGAGGCATTTAACTGCTAAGAGTCTCAGTTTCCTTATCTATAAAAATTGGAATAATAATTCACTACTAACCTTACTGGCTTATTAATATGGAAAATACTCCTCAAGCCTTAATGTGCTTTACAAATGCTAAATGTTGCTGACGTTATTATCTCCAAATAATGTCTCATTTTTTTTCTTATGTCCTAGGCTTTCTGGACCTACTTTCGGATGGGATGAGAGGTACTTAAATAATTTAGTCAGATATAATAATAATTTAGAGGTGAAATACAAGGACCCAAGAGAAAATCTAATTATTTTATATTCTTTACACATTTCAATTCACCTTGCTATTATTTCCCAATATCTTCACTTAACTTCCCAAGACTCTAGGTTCTTGAGATTTGAGAAGTAAATATTTTTGTTAGTATGATTATGTATTTATTCCACTAAAATCCAGAGAGATAACCCTGATTATCCTTTCCATTTTCTATACCTTTTGAAATTAGTAACCTAGAAGACACCAAGCAATTTTACTGCATGTCCATACTAAAATAGAAAACATTTAAAATTCATTAACTAGTTTTCAAAATTACACAGAACAATTTTTGGAAAATTAAATTTGGTCATCTATAATTATGTAGCATAAGATTATTCATTAAAGTATATTGATAAATATTAACTTTATTTTTGAAAATCTTAATTAATGGAATAAAAAAAGTATTTTCATAACACAGCACAATGAAATGTGACTGCACATGAAATTACAAATCTATTATTTAAAAGGTGTTATTTCATTTAACCATATAATAAACTCATCATGTAAAATTTTCCCTCTATCTTATTAATTTTTAACAATGTATTAATGTAATATAGCCCTCAATATTATCAATGAACAAGATTCATATGTTATTTGGATGTGAAAAAGTAATAATGTTTTTGATTAAGTGAAAAATAAATTTATGTGTATTTCAAGTACTTAGGAATATTATCTTTTACCTAGTGACATTGCTACTATATCTGTATCCTGAAGAGATAAAAAATTAAAATGAAAATGAACTATATGTACACAAATATTTATAGCTGCTCTTTTAGTGGTGGCAAAGAATTGGAAACTGAGGAAGTATTCGTGAACTGGGAAACGGCTGAACAAGTTGTGATATATGATTGTGACTGACTACTACTGTACTATATAAAAAACGATGAGCAGGAAGCTCTCAGAAAAACCTGGAAAGACTTGCATGAACTGTATATAGTACAATGATCAATTGTGAATGACTTAGCTTTTCTCACTAATACAATGATCCAAGACAATGTTGAAGGACTCATGAAAAATGCTTTCCATCTCCAGAAGAAAAAAAAACTAATGGAATCCCAATGCAGATTGAAGCATACATTTTAAAACTTTATTATTTTGGATTTTGGGGTCTGTGTTCTCTTTTGCAGTATGTCTAATATAGAAATATGTTTTACATGACTGCACATGTAGAACCTATATCAAGTTTCTTGACTTCTCAATGAGGGGGGAAGGATGAAAGGAGAGAATCTGGATCTCAAAATTAAAAAAAATGAATGGAAAATTGTTTTCACATGTAGCTGGAGAAAAATAGAATGTTAAGTAAAATATATTTAAAGATTTTTTAAAAATACTCTTTTTTGACTAGAAAAAGAGTTCTAAGTACAAGGTAGAAAAAGTATTAGTTTATTGTAGGCCATTACCCAAGTGAGGGTTAACATTCATGGTATATAGATCAAGATACAATCAGTGAAATGAATTTGTTAACAGCAATTTCTGCCTGACATAATCCTTTAAAATAAACCAACTTTTCTTGCATTCTTACACGAAGAAAAGCTGACACATAGACATCTATGGAGAAACCTTGTAAATTATTTCTTGGTTCTGAAAGTGATTTTCTTCATTTCTTTTTCATTTTCTCTATCTGGAAGTCAATGAATCAAATTATTATTAAATAAGTGGGTGCAATGAAATAACAGATGAGAGGTATGCAGCGGGGCTTTGACTAGAATTGTAATACCATCAAGCAGACTAGGCATGTACTATAATTAGTAAATGTTGATATGTAAGAAAACTAGGTCACTCCTCATAGAAATATTGGATAAGGGGTTCAGAGAAAATTAATGTAATCTTTACACATTATTTATAGTGTAAGTTATAGATGTATTAATGTATGAGATGAAAGGCTATGTTTAATTAAATATCTTCACTCTCCACAGAGGTTCTATGGACACCTACTTTGATTATATGGATTGGTGGATAAATGCTAGGGAACAGAGAAATGAATCATATTCAAAGAGCAAGCAGATGATAAAAACAAATGTAGTTTTAAAGGATTTACCATGAATAGAATTTCCCTTTAAAATATATCATACATGATAAAATAAGCACTGTCATATTCATGCCTTTATTTCTTCTTAATGGCCAAAAAGGATGAATTGTCAAAGTGTCATAGTATGATTAGATCTGTAAAGGGCAGGAAAAACTTGCAACCTCTTTTTTGTTATCACATATAGAAAAAAACAAAAGCAATAAAAAAAAATCTTGAAGCACTGAAAAAGTACTGATTTGTTTTAAAAAAAGAAAAGAAAATATAAAATTGGTAGATCAACTGAGCAAGTAGTTTTTATGATCAACTTGAGTGTCCTTTTATATACTTGGTGTCAATAATTGAAAATAAGATAATATGGTTCAATAAGGATTTAAATTCCCAACATCAACAAGCATGGTATCAACAGAAAAGTAATACAGCTTAAGAATGCCATAACTAAAAACAAAACAAGGAACAACTTTATATCAAGGCAGGGAAGATTTCTCTGCAGGGTTACTCTCCACATTTGCTAGGATGCTAAGGATAGAAACAACAAGCTCTTGAACTTTGTGGTAATTGGTGCACAGCTGTGCTTATAAAGGGTGATGGAAATGTAGAAATACATTTGTATTGAGGGAGAAATTCGGGGATGGGGTTGTTGTGATGGGAGAGTTGTGAAAGAACACCAAAAACATTCAAAATAACATGCAGAAATTTAATTCCCCATACTTTCAATAACTGTCTTGACTATGAACATTATTATTATTAGAATATGGTCATAGAATCTTAGATCTATATCTTAGAGTTGAAAGGTATCTCAGAGGCCATCTAGCCAACGGAAGACTTTTATCTTATTCTAAATCATAACATCACTATGGTGAAAGGCATATAAAGTGATTTTAGGAACCTTCTGATTCTGAATAAATATTGGAGTAAGTCATTGATTAAGACTTCTTATAAGTTTATAAGTTCTTATAAGCTTATAAGTTCGAAAAGAGAGTGACATCATTTAAAAAGGAGTATGTGTTATAGGAAGACAGAGAAAAGGAATACAATACTTCTGTACTTCACTGCCTCCATAAAAAAGTACTTTCTTGAAATAAATTGTAGATAATCTTTGAAAACATAAAGAGAAAAATAATAAAGAGGGTGGAAAGAAAATAACACCTTGAAAATTACCACATGGATATCAGTGAAACAGAAGAATTGATTAGGTATTGGGGTGAATGTTAAAGGAAGATTATATACTACATTCAGGGGCATGTGGAATAAGTGTCTAACAACTTATTGAAAAAATGGGCACTACATTCTTTTAAGTTTAATCTGCATTACCAAAATTTTCTCCATCATTTTATTAAGTATAAACAATTAACAAAACAGTAAGTTACAGTCTGATTAGCAGTATTTGCTATTTCTAGGGGTAAATTTGACAATTTCCCAGTCAGCCACTGGTAGGTAGTAGCTCCTTCTATACCATCCTTGAAACTGAGCTGGGACAGGGAATGGTCAAAAAATAAAATAAAAAAACGAATTAGTGAATAAAAAGAAATTCAAGGAGCTGGAAATTAAGTGTTGCTGTGGGAAGGTTATCTGAGTTTAGAGTTTAGCAAACTATAAAAGCAAAAATGGGCAACTAGGATCTTCTGTGAATAGAGTGCTGGGTCAGGAGTCAGGAATACTGCTCTTTTTGAATTCAAATCTGGCTTCAGAGACTCCCTAGCAGTGTGAAATCCTGGCAAGTCACTTAACCTGGTTTACCTCAGTTTCTTCATCTGTAAAATCAAGTAAAAAAAGGAAGTGGCAAACTACTCTTAGCATCTTTGCCAAGAAAACCCTGAATGGAGTCACAATGATTTGGACACAACTGAAAAATGACTGAACAATATACAGAAAAGCATACACACAGAGATACACAACATATATACATATACACATATATACACACTTATATGTTTTTGCTTATCTGTCTATATGTATATGTCAGAGATGTGTTGATGGAAAGGAGGAGATAAGTTTATAGTATGATATCTATTACCTTTCTGTATATACTCAAAGGATAACAGAATTACAGAAGTTGAAATTTGGAAGAGAACTTAATTATAATCTGTTCTAACCCTTTGATAAATATAATGTCTGTTATTAAATACTTGAAAAGTTGTCATCCAGCCTCCCCTTGAACATCCTGGTATTAGCACAGTGCTTGGCAAATAGTAGTCACTTAATCTGGGTTGCACATCCCCGAAGGGTAGAGGACTCACTTCTTGAGGCAGTCTATTTAACTTCTAGATAGCTTTCCATGTCAGGTCAATTTTCTTTCTAACAACTAGCCTAAATTTGCTCTTTTTTGGGTAATTTCCTCCAACACAACTAGTTTCCCTCTGGAGTCAAATAGACAGAAGAAATGCAAGGAAATATCTGTCCTCAAATTGAAATGCAGATTTGGGATCCTGATATTTTATCCTACACATTAAAAAAAATGTACAGGAAAATGAAACTTCAAAATTCATTATAGCAGCTGGGTTCATGATTGAAAGCTTGATAAAAACAATAGAGATTCTTTCCTGACAAAATCAAGGAATATTTATAAGGAGTCCACTATGTTACAAGCACTGTGCTAATGACTGGGGATACCAAGAAAGTTAAAAAAAAATTAGTCCCAGTTTTGAACGAATTCAGAGTTGAATCTCTTTAAAAATGTTGTATACTGGCATAGCAGAAATATAACGTTGCTGTGAGATATTCATCTAGTATAAGAAAGGGAAAAAAAGAACCTAGAACCCCATTTCACCGGATTGCTTAGTATCCACTTCTATGAAATTTCTGTGTCAAAAACTGGTTAGGAGCAGAACATGAGCACAAGGTATATTTTATCTTGTTGACTTTCTTTTCTCCTTGACTAAGTTCTTTAGTGAGTAAAACAGGTCAGATGTAGATAATTCCCAGCATCTGGTAGGGTTTAAGGGTATCCAGAACTGCTCACAGGCTGTTGTCACAGAAGTAATACAAATGTCATTTGTAAGAAATTAGAATCCATTTGGGTAACAAGTATGGCCATTCCTATGTATTCCCCACTAGGAACAGAGGTCCCTGACCCAAATATCTGGGGAAGAGTCTTGGCAGCTTAGTTATAAAGATGGGAAGACCATATATATGTAGTTTACATAAACATAGTTTACATATTTACATAAAGTGTGCACATGTGTGTATGTACGTAATCACATAGATAGAATTCAATGGATGCTCAGTGAATATTGGTAACTGGCTTGCATCATCCTAGTCTTCCCAATTCTCACTGATCACTTTAGGCATGGGTGACCATGCCTAAAAAAGAAATAAATATAAAAAAATATATAATATATATTATATATATAATATATAAATAAATAAATATATCTCCTGTACAGTGGACTGATGAGAGTACAAAAAAATTTCAAAAGCAACATGTCTGTCCTGATCCAAGTTCTAAAGAATTGGGTCACTAGTTAAGCCTTTACTGAGTACTATACTCATACAGATTCTTCTGAGTGGCATTTAGTCTTTCACATTCTAGAGCCAATTATAAATTATTTCCCCCTCACATTTTCTGCTGCACTTGAGGCCTACTTGCACTACACTTTTGAGAAGATTTTCTATCTCCTGCCTCCAAACATGGAAAGGTATTCTGTAGATAGTGCCATTTGAACTGTGTCTTGGAGGAACCCAGGCAGTTTAAATAGGAGAAAGCGAGGAGGATGATCATTCCAGGCATGGGGACAACTTAGAGGTTGAGGATAGAATGTTCTGCTAGGTAACAGCAAACAAGTAGGCCATATGGTTGGATCCTGAAGCACATGTAGAGGAGTAAATTGTAAGAATATTGGGCCCTCTTTTCAATGCTTATAGTTTGTAGTATGTACTTGTGTCTTATGATTTTCTAAATGTAGTTTATCAGTCTCTTAAACTTGATAATAAACATGGTTGAGTACTTAAACAATTTACTTTATAGATCCAGTGCCTACCACAATGCCCCACAGATATTCAATTAAGGTTCTTTCATTATGGAATAATGCAGTAACAATAAAATAAAATCCTAATGACACAAAGTTAACAATAGACAGTAAGGTCTTTCTCTTTTCTTTCACGGTATTCTAAACACTACTACAAACCTAGAAGCACTTAAAGCAGGTATTTTGAACAACTGTGAGTGTATTTTGATCAACACATAAGATAATGCTTCATATTTAATCAGGAAACTATTTTGCAGGGGCAGCTAGATGGCGCAGTGAATAGAGTACCGGTCCTGGAGTCAGGAGTACCTGAGTTCAAATCCGGCCTCAGACACTTAACACAAAAAACTAGCCATGTGACCTTGGGCAAGTCATCTAACCCCAACTGCCCTGCAAAAAAACAAAACAAAACTATTTTGCTTCTAGTAAACATTATTCAAGAGAAAAGACATGTGACAGAAATATCTTATTACTATCAATAAAGAAACAGCAATGGAAAGCTGAACATTACTGAACTCAAGACTGAAAAAAATATGCATTTTTCTCCCTTGATTTTTTTTTAAATTGTGAAAAGCTTTTTCTACAGGTTAGTTCTCTCTAGAAAGAGGAAAACACTAGGCAGAACATTGTAAGCAGTGCAAACAAATGGTGCTCTTTCCTCTTCCCAGAGATTTCCAGCTCAATTTTTTGTAAGCAAAGAGTTAAATGCCCAAGCCTTTCAGTGTTGCTCTGAAAATATTCTAGCTTCCATCCCAACTCACTATCAGGATTCTTGTTGCTTTCAAACAGGTTTCTGGCTTACTTCATGGTTGTCTCATCAAAGAAACTAAATGAGAAAAATGGCAAGTTTCCAGTCACTTTAATGATGATATATTGTGCCAAGGGAGCTACAGACAAATGATCAGCTCTTCTTTTTAGATACTAATGGAGAATACTCTTTAATCCTGCCAATAGACCAGTACTGTTAGGAGTTGCTTGTCTAGAAGGGCAGAAACAAAGCTACCTGTAGCTAAAAGCACATTGAAAATAATTTATTTTTCCCTCTACTGCTAAAAATTGGATGAGTTGCTTTTGGTATGGAGTAAAATAATATACTCTTGATGCAAATTAAAAGACTGAATATGATTATTTAAATTAATTACATAATTCACTTAAATGACCAAGAAAGTATTTGCTTTACTTTAAGAAAACAGTATGGTCAGATCTAAGGAAGAAATTAAAAATATTTTAGGTTTAATGAGATGGAGCATAATTGGGCATGGAGTGAAGAGAGAAGGAATTTTCCCCTTGACATCTTTAGTGAAGATTCATTACTTGTATATCATCATTTGGAATTAATTTTCAAACACACACATGTATACATACATATATATATATATATATGTTGTTTACTCTTTTCTCCTATATATTTTGTTTTCATAAGTGTTCTTGTAACTCACTAAATTCAAATTTTTGAATATTTCTTTTGGTTGAATAAACATAAAAAGCCATTTTTTAATTTTTTAAATTTAATTTTTCATTTTTTAACATCTGAATTTTAATGAATATTATTTTCTGGGTTGGTCTGTATAGATCAATTACTTGATTAATTCTGTGTTGTTGTTTTTTTAAGTGATTGACTAAATCAGTCAAAGTAATTAAGTCAATTGTAATGTATTAATGAGATGCATCATTAGTAGAATCAGCTGGCCTTGGAGTCAGGCTAATCTAGGTTCAAATCTTCCTTTGGACAAATACTTTTTTTTTGAGATGGAGGAAAGTTGCTTAATATCACAATGCTCGGAGCAATTCTCTAAACCTGCAAGTTAATCATTCATTCATGAGTGCTTTTATTTAAAGAATGAAGATATATGTTTCTATGGAGAAAATTTCTGTACTAGCTCCCAACACACCAATAGAAACACAAACCCATTGCTCCTCCACTGCCAGTCCCCAAAATATTGTGCACTGACAAGATGGCTTCTGTCAAATATTTGGTGAATTCTTTTCAATTGGCTTGTTCAGTAACAATGACTTAATGGTTGAAACTTTAATTGCATTCCCCTTCCCTACTCAATCTTTTTTTTAATGTAATAAATTTTGTTTTCTTGTTTACATCGTTCATTTTCATGAGATTTTTGAGTTACAAATTTTCTCCCCATCTTTCCCCTAACCCATCCCCAAAACAGCAATCCCACCATGGAGCCCCTCCCCTGGTCTGCTCTCTAACTTTCTGGTAGGGCAGGTAGGTTCTCCCTATCCCAGCCCCTATATATCTTGATTCCTAGTTACAGGTATTGCAGAGCTTTAAATTCTAGATTCTTTAGGTTCCTCCCTTGTTACCCACTCCTGCTGGAAGGACAACCAATTCAATACAGGCTGTGTAGGTGTGATTATACAGGACATCTTCACAGTGGACATATTGTGACAGTGATCATATGTTTCTCCTTCCTGTCCCTCCCCGCCTTGTTCTGTTCTCTACCCTGTCCCTTTATTGAAGTGTGAGCATCCAGCATCCCTCCCCCAGACCCTGCCCT
>JAQQSW010022701.1:0-10409 GCA_028646575.1 Pseudocheirus occidentalis
TTGGCTTTTTTGGCCTCTTTTGCCATTTGAATGGTTAGTCTATTTTTAAGGTGTTATTTTCTTCAGTATTTTGGGGGTCTCCTTTAGCAGGCTGTTGACTCACTTTTCATGATTTTCTTGTATCATTCTCATTTCTCTTTGCAATTTTTCCTCTGCTTCTCTTACTTGATTTTCAAAATTCTTCTTGAGCTCTTCCATCGTCTTTAACCAGCTCATATTTTTCTTGCAAGCTTTTGGTGCAGGAGTTCTAACTTCAGTGTCTTCCTCTCATTCTGTTCTTTGATCCTTTTTATCCCCAAACAAGGACTCTGTGGGTTGATAGCACTTCCTCTGCTTGCTTATCTTTCCAGCCAGTTACTTGACTTTTAAACTTTTTGCCCCACTAGAACTCTACTTCACGAATGGAGAGAGCTTTGTCCCAGATTGCTGGGGTTTTCACAGATGTTTTCAGAGGTCTGAGGAGGGCACCCTCTCTACAGACACCACAGTGGCACATTGCTGTTTCTCACCCCAGGACTACTGCCCAAGACAGCAGGGTAAAGCAAGATCAGTTACCCCCTGAATGGTTGCTTGGTCCCCCTATCATCTGCAGGCCAGGAAGTCTGAAAGCAGCCATGTGACAGTGACTGCAGCCACCCTTCCTCAGCCTCTTCTTGCCACAGGGTCAGGGGTTGGACTGCACTCTTAGGTTACCTGGTTCCAGCAGAGATCTCCACTTACCATTTTTTTTCTCTTTGGTGTTTATGGATTGAGAAGTACAGAAGCCACTACAGCAGCTGGTGATTCACTCTCCTAAAGTCTGCTCCAGCCACCTCTGGTTGGGATTGCCCTGAGGCTGGAACCATGGGGCTTGCCTGGACTGCTCTCAGCTTCCAGAGCCCAGTGATAGAGCCTTCCTACCAGCCTGCTAGGCTGTCTTCAGCAGGACATTTGTTTCTCTCTGTCACTTTGTGGGTTTACATGCATTGGAAGTGATTGGACCTGGAACCCACAACAAGTTAGTGCTTCTACCCTGCCATCTTGGTTCTACTCCATCTCTGTTTTTTAATCAGTACCAAATTGTTTCAATAATTACTGCTTTATAGTTTACTCTGAGGTCTTCTTTCTTAGGCCTTGTTACTCCTGTTATTTTTTTTTTCAGTATTCCCATGAGAATCTTGAGCTTTTGTTTTTTCAAATTAGTTTTATCATTTTTCCCCCTAGTTCTCTAAGGTAGACTGTTGGTAGTTTGGTTTGTATGGAGCTGGATAAGAATATTATTTTAAGAAATAATGTCATTTTTTATATTGTCACAGCTCAGCCATGAGAATTTGATATGTCTCCACTTAGATCTTTCTTCATTTTTATAAAGAATGTTTTAAATTGTATTTTTATAATTCCTATGTATGTTTTGATAGGTAACTCTTAATTATTTTGTGTGTTTTGTAGTTATTTTTAATGGAATTTTACTTTCTAGCTCTTTTTGGAATTTGTTGGTCATATGTAGGAAGGATGGTGATTTGTTGTGGGTTATTTCATGTCTTACTACTTTGCTGAAATTATTGTTTCAATTAAATTTAGTGACTCAAGTAGGTTCTCTATCTAGGTTGTCATATCAAATGCAAAAAGTGATTATTTGTTTCTTCTTTGTCTATTCTTTTCTCCTCAATTTCTTTGTCTTATTGATATAGTTAATATTTCTAACACTGTTAAATAATGGTGATGATAAAAGACATTTTTGTTTTACCCTTGATCTTATTATAGTGGCTTCCAATTGATGGTCTTTACACATAATGCTGGTTCTTGGTTTTACATAGATACTATTTACTATATTGAGGCATAATCAATTTATTCCTTTACTTTTTACTGTTTTTTTAAGATAAAAATAGGTGTTTGTACTTTGTTAAAAGCTGTAAGGTTTTCTTACTTCAAGGTGAATGTACGGTACCTCCCCTGTACCAAGGTTAACATGGAGTAGTGGTGAGGGCTGTGATATTCTGCCCTTAGGCATGCCCTAATCCTTGTCCTCATGGTCTGAACCCTACAGGCTTCTGAGCCCCAGTTTTTGAGCTGAGCCATATAGCTGCAGCATTTTGATTGTCAACCTAGACCTTGGACTTAGCTCCTTTATCTCTACCCTAGTATATAACTTCTGGCTCTAGTTTTCCCTTACTGCCCTCATCTAGAACACTTTTTGTGCTACACTCCAGTGCTAGGTTTCTTTGACCAGATCCATTACCTAGTGCCCAGAAGCTTCTGACTTTCTCTTTGTGAGGATCTGAGATGACAAAATGCAGTTACTGGAATTTTGCCTTGGATTTATCTATCAATTTTTTATCTGGTGTGCTTTCTTATACTTGCTGGAGTGCTTGTGGGAGACCTGAGTTGTTTTGCTTCTATTTACCCCACTGTCTTAAGGAGAGTTTTATATACCTTTGTGTATGTATAGGTATACACCTGTACATGTATATGTATGTATGTATATATGAATGAATTATGTATTTTATGCTGACAGTGTACTTTGTCACAAAATTGGAACCAAGATTAAATAGTTGGAGTACAGCTGAGTTGTCTTTGGGAATTACAAAGCTCCTTTCATTACCCAAAACTTTTCACTAAAACAAAGGTCTACCTTATGAACACTAAGATTTCACTAGTGTTATCATATACCTGTATGCCTGTCATAGAATACTAAAGTTCTCAAAACATTAAAGTGAATAACATTCATGAGACAATAGTGGATGAGATTGGCAACTACCCACAATAAAGAAGGAACCCTGAAAAGGACTAGAGTAAAGAAATCAAAGAAATGTGTGAATAAAAAAAGAAAATTGTTAGTGAGTTAATAAGTGGGAAGATAAGGACAAAATTCACACAGAATCATCAGACATTGACAGGTAGTAATCTGCTCCTTGGAAGGAATTGCTGTACTGTTGGGATCAAGATTCATTTATATTTTTGAGTACTGAATGTATTATCATTAAAAATAGATTTATAGTAGTTTCCTAACAATATTATATATAATTGTTCCTCCCTTCCAGATTTTCTCCAGTCACCTGATTTAATGTATAAAGAAATGGAGTCACAGGTTCCCTGAATTCAAACCAGTGTTCAAAGGATCAGGGAGGGCTTGTAGAGGACTTCTTTTCCAGCTCTTTCATTTTACATAAAAGATTATCTAGGCAAGTTAAATGAATTGCCCAAGGTTAAGTAGGTAGTCAAGCAGTTTAGTGGCAGAGCTGTGATTTGAATTTAGATCCTTTGATGCCACGTCTAATGTACTTTCTACTCCCCCACTCTGACTTTCGTTTTCTTTCTGTTGTGTCATATTGTCTCTGTCATAAATAATAAATTTTAAGTTAATTTTTCTGAGAAAGAAATATATTTCATTCTATAGTAATAAATTTGACCCTCATGGTTTAGATGGTTTTTAAGCTCTCTGGATGTATGTTTGTTTCTTTTATTGAATCTAAATTTCATGACTTTCCAATAAACTTAAAATAATAATTTTCTCTAATTTGTTATGAATGTTTTGGGATGTGGCACCTAAAGGCATGAATATAAATTTTGTTTTATTTTGTAGCGGCCCTCATTAGAGGAAATCGCAAGAATTGTGCTCAATTTTCTGGCTCCCTTGACTGGCTAATCAGCAGATTGGAAAGACTGGAGGCATCCTCAGGTATATTTTTTACTTATCTTTTTACTCTTATTTTTTTTTATTTCTGTCCTTTAGAGCACAAAAATAAATTTTTGCATTCATTTAGAGTATATTTGTGTGTGTGTGTGTGTGTGTACTTATGATTTCTTTTAATGAATTTGTTTTACCTTTGTTTGTCAGGACCTGTGATTTCATTTGGCTGGGTGACATCAGTTAAGGAGACCACCTCTGCCAGTGTAGATCACCTCCTTAATACTTTTAGCAAGTTACTTGGGACATGGAGAGGTTAATGGCTTGCCCAGTATCATACCATATGTATCAAAAGCTGGACTTGAACCTGGATCTTATTGAATTAGGAATGGTTGTTGGAATAGAATGAAAGATCCTGCCCAGAGCCACTCCTGTGCCTGGGGCTTTTGTATTCACAGCCAAATGGAAATAACTTGCCTCAGTAAGAAACGGATTAGGGATAATAGCTCCCCTTAGCTATAGTCTTATACAAACACTTCCTTGTGTGCCATCCATATTCATAGAAAAAAAGGTAAGTCATTGTGCTAATTATCTAACCAAAGGATTTTAATTAGTTAAGTGCAATATATCAGCTAATCATAAGGTGGGACTTAATGCCTGAAGCTTCACACCATTTTTCCTTGACTCCCAGGTTTTATTTTGTCCAAGAGAAGAAATAGGATGATGTGGAAAATAGTAAAAGTGTAAATCTGATATCTATATATGACTCATTAAATATTTTACTTTTTCAGTGACTTTCCAAAGTATTCATATATTCAAATGCTTAGCATGTTATTACTACATACTTTATTGTTCATAGGATAAGGTTAGAAGAAAAGTAGATCTGATGCTTCTGCATGTTAGTGCTTGTCACCAACCATCTCTTCTTGGTTATTCTTTCTCTTTCCATATGGAGGTGAAATCCTGATAGCATATTTCTGGGACTAGGAAAAGAGAAAGAGATATGGAAAACTGTAGACCCATCCTAGATCTTGGGCTGATATGGAAAAATGACTTCCTTTTTCCCCCTAACATGCATACAAGCAGGAGTCATGTTAACTGTCAGACCTTGGTGGTTGTTGGACAATACTGATTATGACTATAATCCTGAACTCTCTCAACTACTCCCATCAATGTCCTCCAAGAGTTCCTCACTAACTGCTGCATCAGTTTCTCAGTCTTTGTATCATTCTCTTACTCTCTGCCTCTCATGTCAACATCTCAGAGGTTGCCATGTCAGAGAGAGGAAAAGAAGCAATAGAAAGAGGACCTGCAAACACACTATTGACGTAGGTTGTGACTTTTTCCTTGTGTCAAAAATGCTAGAGACTTATTGCTACCACAAGTAAGCTGGAGGAGATTTAATTTCCTAGGATTCTCAGAAATTGCACTTTCAGTATAAAACTTTAGTAATTTCAGTATAATACTGTACTTCAGTACAGTACTTTCAGTGTTTTCCCTCCCTCACTTCCTCCTTCCCTCCAGATGCCTTTCTTTCTTCCTTCATTGTTACCTCCCTCCCTTCCTTCCTTCCTCCCTCTATTCCTTCCTTCTTCCCTCCCTCTTTCCTTCTTCCCTTCCTTCCCAACCTTCCTAACTTTCCTTCCCTTCCTTCCTTTCCTTCCCTCTCTCCTTCCCTCTGTTTGCTTGGGAGGCAACTAGGTGGCTCAGTGAATAAAGCAGTGGGTCCAAAAAGACCTGAATTCAGATCAGGCCTCAGACATGCAGTGCCAATGTAATACTTACAGTACCCACAATCACAATAAAGACCATGACTATAGGTATTGCATGATGTTCAATCACAAAATGTAACAGATTCTCCAGGTAGATGTAGCAGCAAACACCTAGCATACCCAAGATGGCTGCTAGCACAGGTTCTTTGATCTGTTTTTCTAAAGGAAAGCAACTCAAAAAGGGTTAACAATCTTACTTTAATCAATCAAACATATATCATTTAGCTAGTTCAGGGTTCAAAGCATCCTGAACTTCACAGAATACAAACAAGTTACAAGAGAAAAATAACATAATTCAGTAGACAGGGCTTCTAGTTGTCTGACCATTACATCCATACCTAGTTAGTACCAGAGAGAGAAGCACCCACATCTGGGTTTTCAAAGTGAGGGGGCTCAATGGCTGCCCAGAGTTTCATCTGGCCAAATCACACAACTCTTCCTATAAGTGAGCCCCAAAGCAAAACCTTGCCTCAGAAGTATTTATATAGCCTTCTCCTGAGTCAGAAAACATCACAACCCTCCTTACCCACTTGATTACAAAGTAACAAAACTTGTGCTTCCTGAAAAACAAGCCTCCCACCACAGGCTCCAGGTGAGCTTATGCGGTTTATTAGGGGGCAGAGTATATTTTCAAATCAGGATATCCTCAATTTCAATTTAGGCTTATTAAGGGGCAGGGAAGATCTTCAGATTTCTATTACCCTTACAGGAGAGGACAGAATTGAAACATTTGTTTAGACACCAGAAAACTGAATCCCCAAGCCAGAAAGCTGATTCCATCATAATACTAAAGATACTCAGAAGTCATAATAATGCTGAGAACCACAGCATCCTTTAGCCTTCCCCCAAACAAGATCAATATCTACTCATGAGCCTATCTGACTCCTTGCCTGAGGTGCTCCTCTCTCCCTCACCTCATGAAGCATGAAACAAAGTAGACTGAGAAAAAGTAGTTAAACAGGTAGATGGAGAACTGTCTCTGTCATAGAAAACTAAAGAGAAAAGTATCATGGTGATAATTAAGAATAGACTCTTTTTAGTCTTTGTATCCCCACAGTCAGCCTGGCTCATAATGTTTACTGTATAGAATTGAGGCTTTAAACATAAATTATCAAAGTCATTGACTGGCATCTTTACACCCAGAGAATATAGGCATGTAATATCAGCTCCTTGTACAATCTGCCAGAATACATTTGAAAATAAGAGGGTTAAATTTAAACTGAAGAAGGCATTTTTATAGGATTTTGGAGAGTAGCATGGGTATAGATACATAAAATGAATTTTTTTAATTCTTTGTTTTTTTATGAAACCAAAAATGCTTTCTAGACTTACATTTAAATGACTGACTTCAAGAAAATGTGGCACTCTGTCTTTACAGTAAGATTACAAAAAAATGTCTATTGCATTTCCATTTCTTTTCATATTTTATCTACAGTCAACAGTACTAGATTAAATAAAATATTTATGAGAAATACTGATATATACTGTTCTGTTTCAGTATTCCATACTTATTAATGTGAAGCTATATAGAGATGTATAAGTATTAAGTAACTATGTAGATAGCATAGTTAAGTGCCTTTAAGAAGTAGATGTCATTTGCATGTACACAATTATAAATTGCCTTAACTTGAAGACTTCCTAATTAATCATTTGAATACTATTTTAGGGGTTGACATTTTTTCTTTCTGTTTTTCCTTCCATTGATGATGCCAGTCTGTGTATTTGTGTTTAGCTAAATTAATGTTTCATATTGCTGTAATGTGCCTTTAAATATTTCACAATAAAGTTCATTTAGACAACTGCTAGAAATAATTTCCCTGATAATCTGTAGATATAAATAGGTATTTTTATTTAAAAAAATACCGTTCTCCCTCATGCTATATTCTGTTAGTTTATGGAATTGTCTTTTTATTAGAAAATGTATGACTAGAAGAGTATTAAAAAAATCCTTGTCATCATCTGAAAGATGTGACTACTATACTTAAAATCAGTAATGATAGGATGGAGCTCAAGAATAAAATTTGTCAGTAATATGGGATCATAGGATTTAGAGATGAAAAATGTATTGATGGTGTATTATTATCCCTTTAGTATATCCACAGAGCTCCATGTCCATGATCAATTAAAAGATAGTATAATATAATATGAATCACTTAGTCATTGTGTCTGACATGAGATGATATCTAGGCCTGCTCTGAGGTTGAGAGAGGAGGTCCTTTTCATTATGTATATCTGAAAGCAAGCCTACCTCAAGTTTCTGTGAGCTGGATTTCAATGCCTACTGAACACGGTCTTCCTTAGCTTCCAGTTAAGTAAATGACCCACTGTAAAGTACAAATAGCTGATACTCGATAAGTAGTGCAGTACTCCATATGCACCTGTTTGTGGAAGACATTTTTCTAATTGTGTCAGAACTTGGATTGCTATAGAGTCTCCTAAATGAGATCCACAATAACGTAAAAGATTGCTTCATAAAAACTCATTAAAAATTAAGTGTAGGGGGGTGGAGCCAAGATGGCGGCATAGAAGCAGCAAGATCCCGCAGCTCCCACACAGCCACCCTAAACACCCATAAAATATGACTCTGGACAAAGTCTAGGACTCTCAAACTCACAAAAATACAGAAAACACATCTCTTGTGGAAGGCAGCTTGGCAGCAGGGGATCATTGTGGCAGCCTGAAATCAAAACACAGTCAGTCTGCAGGGCAGTCAGGAGGAGCTGAGCCTAGTGGAGCCAAGCCGCAGCCAGTCTACAAGAGAAAAGATCTACAGCCTCCAGCAACTCTACATCTACCAAGGAGTGAAAAATAGGGATTAGAGAAAGGCAGCTCAACAGGAGGGGCTCATCCCGCAGGCCTGCAGGCCAGGAGCTGAGACCAGTCTAGCCTGAAACTGCCATGTGGCCAGGCTCCAGGGTGGCCAGGAGGAACTGAGCCTCCCAAGCCACAGCGTGAGTCTACTTCATAGAAGATCTAAAGAACCTCGAGCAATCTTCACATCTACTGAGAAAGGATTAGAGGTCAGTGAAAGTGAGTGAAGCTTTCAAGCTAAATTTGGGGAAGGAAAAGCAGTTTCGTCAGTATACCCCCAGGGCAAAGAAGCAGTGGCGGAAGGAGAGGAACTGCTTCAGAGCCCCTGGCCTGGGGATCTCGCAGGGGGCTGAGTCGATTCAGGGAGAGACAAAATGGGGTTAATCATTCCGTGTGGAAGAGGCAAGGGATAACTGTTACAACTTTACTTTCATTTACTCTCATTGAATCTGGCTTAGGGAAGAAATGGCATAAACTCTAAACTGGGTATCATGCCACACAAGAGAGTAGGGGGTATGGGCATGAAAGGCAGGATGATGGAGGGTAGGGCAGGGTCTGGGGGAGGGATGCTGGATGCTCACACTTCAATAAAGGGACAGGGACAGGGTAGAGAACAGAACAAGGGTGGAGGGATAGGAAGGAGGGACATATGATCACTGTCACAATAGGTCCACTATAAAGATGTCCTGTATAATCACACCTACATAGTCTGTATTGAATTGGTTGTCCTTCCAGTGGGGGTGGGTGACAAGAGAGGAATGGAAAGAATCTAGAATTTAAAGCTCTGCAATACCTGCAACTAGGAATTAAGATATACAGGTGCTGGGGTAGGGAGACCCCCCCTGCCCTACCAGAAAGTTAGAGAGCAGACCAGGGGAGGAGCTCTACAGTGGGATCTCTGTTTTGGGGTTGGGGTAAGGGAAAGATGGGGAGAAAATATGTAATTCAAAAATCTCAGGAAAATGAATGATGTAAATAAGAAACAAGTAAAATTTATTACATTAAAAAATTAAGTATATGAAAAATGTCTATTATCCTGTTCTAATATGTGGTTGGATTGAACTAGTCTACCAGTACACATATTTCAGACATTCTAGGTGGATGTTGATCTGGGTCCAGAAGAGAATTAATTAGAAAATAGAAAATTGCAGGAGAATAATTACATAGTAACTGTTCCCTGAAATAAAACCTTAAGAATTAGGAAGACCTAGGTCCAAGACTTGTATCTGACACATGCTAGCTGTGTTAGCATCCCCAAATCACTTCTTAGCATCTCAGGTAACTTGTTAAGACTATAAATTACTTATGAGTTGAATTGTTCATTTACATTAATGGAATGGTCTGGGGGGCGGAGCCAATATGGCAGTGAAGAAGCAGCAAAGTTTTGCAGCTCCCACACAGCCACCCTAAATACCCATAAAATATGACTCTAAACAAATTTTAGGGCTCCCAAACTCACAAAAATATAGAAAATACATCTCTTGCTGAAGACACCTTGGCAGGAGGGGCTCATCGCGGCAGACTGGGAGCCGAGACCAGCCCAGCCTGAAACCAAAACTGCGGCTGCAGGAGGAGGCAAGCCACAGCGTGAGTCTACCCTGGAGAGCAGATCTACAACACCTCTACCAATCTCCACATCGATCAATCCAATATTAGAGAAGGTCAGTGAAAGTGAAGCTTTCAAGCTAACTTTGGGGGAGGAAAAGCAGTATGGCCAGTCTGCCCCCAGGGCAAGGAAGCAGTGGGGAAAGGGCAAGATCTGCTACAACCGTCAACTGCTCCACTGGGCTGCTTCAGAGCTCCTGGCCTGCAGACCCCGCAGGAGGGCTGAGATGATTGATCAGGGCCAAGTGCTCTTGCATTGAGAGACCTGGATCCAGATCATGGTCTTGGGTGGTGGTCCCACAGTGTGCTTTCAGCAAGCCAAAGCTGGTGGGGGGGGGCTGCAACACCCCCCTAGTAGCTCTGGCAGCTGTGAAAACCCCAGAGATTTGGGGGAGAGCTTTCTCCCCTGGAAGGAGAGTTTCACAGACCTAAAAAAATCAACCAATTAATTGACTGGCCAACATGGTGAAAGGGAAGCAAAATAAGAACAGCAATAAAACTCTAGAATCCTTTTTTGTTGACAAAAAGGATCAAAGCATGCAATGGGAGGAAGACAACACAGTCAGAACTCCCATATCAAATGCTTCCAAGACACTCGAGGATTGACTACAAGC
>JAQQSW010022702.1:0-10409 GCA_028646575.1 Pseudocheirus occidentalis
TGTTGAAACTGTGAACATTGTACTGAATCTGATTTTGTAATGGAATAAACAGAGTGCTCACTAATACTGTGTAATCCAAATCTTAAAGGCTGTTCACAGTAGCATTCTCTCAGGAATCTACTGCTGATTGGCTTTACATCATTCTGGAGAGCAATTTAGAACTATGCCCAAGGGGCTGTAAAACTGTGCATACCCTTTGATCCAGCAAAGCCACTACTAGTTCTATAACACAAAGAATTAAAAAACAGGGAAAATAACCAATTTGCACAAAGATATTTCTAGTTGCTTTTTTTGTAGTGGCTAAGAATTGGAAATTGAGGGAATGGCTTGAATAAGTTGTGGTAGATGATTGTGATGGAATATTAATGTGCTATATGAAATGACAAAGAAGATCATTTCAGAAAAACCTGGAAAGACTTACATGAATTGATGCAGAGTGACGTGAGCAGAATCAGGAGAATACTGTACAAAGTAACAGCAATATTATATGCTGAATTGTGAATGACTTAGCTATTCACAGATATAAGATAACCCTAAAGGACTCAGGATGAAAAATGCTATCCTCCTCCAGAGAAAGAACTGATGTCTTCTTTATGTAGACTGAAGCTTCCTTCCTTCCTTCTTCTCTTTCTCTTTCTCTTTCTTTTCCTTCCTTTCTTCCTTCCTTCATTCCTTCCTTCCTTCCTCTTTTTTTGTTTTCTTGTGCAAAATAACTAATATGTAAACATTTTACATGACTGCATGTGTATAACCTATATCAGATTGCTTGCCATCTCCAGCAAGGAGATGGGGAAGGAGGGAAGGAGAGATAGAATTTGAAACTCAAAATTAAAAAAACTTCAAATATTAAAAATTCTTATATGTAAATGAGGGAAAATATTATTAAAAAATAAATATTGATTGATTTGCTCCAGCCATAAGGATTACAGATGTGTGCTCTTCAAGCATGTTCCCTGGACGCACAGGATTCCTAAGGGTGTACCTTTTATACATGGCTCATATGTTCTTGTGCACATGGGGAAATTTTTCTCTTGTCATTTTATTTGTTGTGCTGCTTGATTAAATATCTTCTGTTTGAACTACTATGTTTTTTTTGACTAATAAAAGTAAATACATTACTCAGTGTTCATGATCTATGGTTTTGAATAGATATGAACCTACCATATTTAACCTGGAGTAGCTTTCCTGGGGGTCCAAGATGCAAGTGGAAGGTTTCCTAGTTCTGAAAGTAATAGGTACTTAATAAATGGTTGCTGGATTTAATGGAATTGAATAGCTCCATATCAAAGTAAGGTGACATAGTAATTGAGTATGTACTAGTCTATTCTTATATTTGGTGTGTGTGTGTGTGTGTGTGTGTGTGTGTGTGTGTGCATGCAAGAGCGTACAGTTTCTGAGTGTGAAGCCATCTATGGAAAAATCAATGAAATGGGTAAATAATCCATTAAAGTGAATTATAATGGTAATGGGAGAATTCTCTTTGGGGATTTCCTATACTAATGAAACCACAGATCCAAGAAAGAAAAAAGGAGACAGAGAAAGATACTAAGAGCGATAGAGATAGAGGGGACAGATAAAGGAAGAAAAGAAAGAAGAAAGCAAGGGAGGAAGAGAAAAAAGACAGAGAAAGGAAGAAAAAAAGATTAAAAAGAGGGAAAGAATCATTTAGTTCTTTTCCATCATTTCATATTCTCATCCATGATCCTTTCCCTGTTCCTCCATTGTTTCTTTCCTAATTGGGGGAAGTGGAAGGAAATAAGTATTTATATAGAGCCTACTATGTGTCAGAACTGTACTAAGTGCTTTTCACAAATATTTATTTACAAATATTATATTGTCCCCTGAAGCATTATGCTCAGTTTTGATGGGTAGGTGAATCTTGGTTTTAATCCTAGCTCCTTTGACCTCCAGATATATTCCAAGCCTTTTGATCCCTTTATGTAGAACCTGCTAGATCTTGTATTGTCCTGATTATGTTTCCATAATACTCAAATTATTTCTTCCCGACTGCTTTTAATATTTTATCCTTGACCTGGGAACTCTGAAATTTGGTTATAATATTCCTATGAGTTTTCTTTTGGGAATTTTTATCAAGAAGCCATCAGTTAATTGTTTCAATTTCTATTTTGCCCTCCAGTTCTAGAATATCAGGGCAATTTTGTTTGAGAATTTCTTGAAAGATGGTGTCCAAGCTCCTTTTTTGATCATGGCTTTCAGGTACTCTAATAATTTTTAAATTATCTCTCCTGGATCTATTTTCCAGGTCAGTGGTTTTTTCAATGAGATATTTCACATTGCCTTTTTTTTTACATTTATTTGGATTTGTTTTATAGCATCTTGATTTTTCATAAAGTCATTATCTTCTATTGCTCCCATCTATTTTTGAAGGAATTATTTTCTTCATTGAGCTTTTGAAATTTCTTTTCCATATAGCCAGTTCTACTTTTTAAGGCATTCTTCTCCTCACTGGTTTTTTGGGCCTCTTTTGCCATTTGAGCTAGTCTATTTTTTAAGGTGTTATTTTCTTCAGGCTGTTGACTCATTTTTCATGATTTTCTTGCATCATTCTCGTTTCTCTTCCCAATTTTTTCTCCACTTCTCTTACTTGATTTCAAAATCCTTCTTGAGCTCCTCCATGGCCTGTGATCAATTCCTATTTTTCTTGGAAGCTTTTGATGCAGAAGTTTTGACTGCGTTGTCTTCTTCTGTTTCCATGTTTTGATCCTCTTTGTCTTCAAAAAAAAGATTCTGTGGTCTCATTGTGCTTCCTGTTTGCTCATGTTGCCACTCAATTACTTGACTTTTGAGCTCTTTGCCACAGGAGAACACACCTTCCAGAGTCGAGAGAGCTGTGTCCCAAATTGCCGGGGTTTTTTCAGGTGTTGTTAGAGTTATGAGGAGGCTGACCTTTCTACAACCACCACAACCCCTGGCATACTAATGTCCCTCACCCCTGGGCTACCACCCAAGACTGCAACCCAGATCCAAGCAGGTCAAAGCAAGAGTGATTATCCTCTCAATGGTCACTTGGTTCCCCTATGATCTGCAGGCTAGGACCTCCAGAGGCAGCCACATGGCAGCAGCTGCAGCCACACAGCACACCTCTCACCCTAGGGGTGGGGGCCAGACCAAGGTCTTCTCTCATTCTGGATCAACAGAGTTCCCCACTGACCTTTTACTTTCTCTTTGGTGTTTATGGGTTGAGAAGTCTCAAAACCACCCCAGTTGTCAGTATTTGCTCACCTGAAGTCTTCTCTGGCTGGTCTGGGCTACTGGTCAGGGCCACCCTGGTTCTGGGCCCACATGGCTCATGCAGGACTGCTCAGCCCCCAGCTCAGTGCCATAGACCCTTCCTGTTGGCCTCCCAGGCTGTCTTCAGTGGGAGATTTGTTTCTCTCTGTCACTTTGTGGGTTCTGTAGCTCTAAAATTTGTTTAGAGTCATATATATTTTTTTCCTTACAGTTATTGGAGGTGGTTGGAGCAGGAGTATACACAAGTTCCTGCTTTTACTCCGCCATCTTGGTTCCACTTCCCAACTTCCCCGGTGCTATTTTTATACCCATTTTTCAGATAAGGAAACTGAGATAGGCAGAGGTTAAGACTTGCCCAAGGTTATACAGCTAGTAAGTATCTGCAGTTGGATCTGAATGCAGATTTTCCTGAATTACCAGCTATCAACTGCCTGCTGCCTCTGAAGTCATCTTCTGTTCCTTTAACTACTTCTGAATGATCACATTCAACTTTGTGTTGTCATTACTTGTCTTCATGTCTTATCTCTCATACTAGACCATAAGGTCTTTGAGGTTAGAGATTGAGTCTCATTCTTCTCTGTACCCCTCCAAAACAGTTACCATAGTGATTTGCATATTATAGGTAATCTATAAGCATTTGAATGACAGAAAACTATACAGATGATAAGTTCTCTGAGTAAAGGGATAATGAGGAATTTTCCAGAAGAGGGAATCCCTTAGTATTATCTGTGCCCAGTGCTATTTGGGGACAGGAGTATGGGAAAGCATAAATGGTTTAATTTGATTACAGCTATCCCTTCCACATCTAGATTTTCCCCATCATGGTTTTGATATGTTGTGTGTTGGCACAAGAAATTAAATGGGAATTTTTGCAGAGTTTTGTGGACATTGTAGATGACAAGTAAAAGCTAACAGACAACACAGAAAAAGTTTAGGAACTCAGAAATGCATAAAATATATGTATAGTATTATATAGTAGCAGCCCAAATTTCATAATGAGATACTGTAACTACCTCCAAAATATCCACAGCTTTTTGTATCTGTTTCTCCTGAAGGACCATATCAACTCTCTGTATACAGGTCTGGGTCTTAGCTTTGCTTTTATCCATGATAGGAGATTTGCTGACTATGGGTTCCCATTCTCTTCAATAATACAAAGTTTTGGCTGATGTTCTACCTGGATAGTTCCTGGAAAGCAATGCTGTGAACATCAAGGAGGAGAAATTGCTTAATGGAAAGAAAATTTAATTCAAAAATAAGAAATGTTAAAGGACTCCATTATCCATGGAGAAATCTGAGGATAAGGATGGTATTGAGAGATTTTTTTAAAAATCACAACAATTCAACAAATATTTATTTAGAGTTTATTGTGCACACCAATATTTCTACTAGTGACGCCATAAGGATGTATGAATGAACAAATGAATGAAAAAACTTTTATTAAATGGCTATTGTATGGCAGTCACTGTACTAAATGCCAGAATTATAAATACAAGCAATCAAGGCAGTCCGTCTCCTTGATGAGCTAACATTATAACAGGGAAGAAAACACAGCTATGTGGTTATAATTTATGGACCAACACAGCTAGGTGACAAATCAAGAGTCAAGAAGACTGGATCTCCAATCTGGCTTCAGACACTTATCAGCTGTGTGGCCCTGGGCAAATCAACCTCTGTCTGCCTCACTCACCCATCTGTAAAATGTGAGATATCTGAAAAAAGTTTCCTAAACCTTAAAGCACTATCTAGATGTTAGCTATTGTTATCTTTATCACCATTATTATTTCCTCCAAAGAAGTAAAAATATGACTGACTCGAAGGGAAAAAAAGACGTATGATGGTATAGTGGTGACCATACTGGCATACCCAGGATGGCTGCTAGCACATCTGCTTTACTAGGAAAGAGAGCTGTTTAAGGGGTCAACAATCTTTTAAAATCATATTCACTGGTACAGGGGAAAAGTCAGCACCCTGAACTTCAGAGAAAATACAGAGAAAATAACAAGCAGAGAAATAAAGACCAACAGACAGGCTTATGACTGCCCTGAATCAACTATATACTTTACATACATCCCTGGGAGGAGAGAGCCTTTACATCTGAGCAGTCAGGGGGAGCTCTGAACATACAGTCACTCAGAATCTCCACCAGGGAATCACAAGATCCTTCTCATAAACGATGAGTCCCCAAAGCAAAATACCAACTCAGAGTATTTATATACTTCTCAAACCCTGAAGGCATCACAATCCTCCTGACTCAGTGCCTAATTAGAAACTAGTTAAAGGTGTGAAAGCCTTCCTACAAGCAAGCCTCCCTTAAGCAAGCTTCCCTTAATGGGCTCCAGTTGAGGCCTATTAACGGGCAGGGAAATATTATTATTAAATATTATATCCCATTAACATTACAGATGGATGGATGAAGACTATAACACAGCAACAGTCATGACTTTCACTCAAGCAGTAGGAGAAAAACACATGTATGACTGGAAAAGGAGATGGTCCAGTTATAAAGCGAGGGGTCACACATGGACAGTGTAAATACTTCACAGGTGTCCAGATCATTTTACAAGACCGAGAAGACGGTCTTCTCAGCACTGAGTAGATTTTCTACAAAGTATTTATGGAAGGACATGGACAAAAATCACCCAGACTGAGAAGGTGAGCTTGTGTTGTGACCTGTATTGGTAGGAACATCTTCATTGATGAGAAAACACATCCCCTAAATATAAAACTACTGGTCAGGAAAAGATACTGGTAAATTTTATCTGATAAATGACTGTTGTAGCTCCATTTCTTAAATCATTGTGGGTCCAGATGTTTTCTCTCCAGTTTTGTTACTGTTATTCAGTTGTATGAGTTGTGCCTGACTCTTCCTGTCCCCATTTTGGAGTGTCTTTGGCAAAAATACTGGAGTGGTTTGCCATTTCCTTCTCCAGTTCATTTTACTGAGGCAAATAGGGTTAAGTGACTTGCCCAGGGTCACACAGCTAGGAAGTATCTGAGGCCAGATTCAAACTCAGGAAGATGGTCTTCCTGTCTCCTGGCTTGCCATTCTCTCTAATTCCATCATTTCAGAAATAATAATATCCCCTCACCTTCAGAACTAGTATAAAAGGCAATACAAGGATAAAAACTAAACCTGTGATTTCACTGAGAGAGGAAACTCTCAGGTGAGGAAACTCCCTCTGCCAATGAAAGTTGGTACCTTTTCTACAATTTGGTCTTAGATAACTTAGATCTTGACCCGGGATACCTAGAGGTTACATGACTCACCCAGGATCACACAGCTAGTATATATCAGAAACAGGACTTGAACCCAATTCTTTCTAGCATTGAGGTCAATCTTCTATCCATTCATCATTCCGTATAATCTCTCAAAGGATATATTTGGGGGACAATAACAGACTAACAGGAAAAACTAATATTTCATGAGCAGAAGAATGGAGACCATAAGCAACGCAGGAAGAAGAAACACTAAGAATATATTAAAGAACAATTTAAAGGCAAAAAAAAAATCCCTTTAGATTTGTATAGAATTTGTCTTTTTTGAAAGCACATCTGTTTACATTATCTCACTCACGTGATTCTTATAACAATTCTAGAAAGCAGATAAAGCGGGTGCAATTACCCACATTTTGTAGACAGGCAAACCAGTGCTCATATCAGGTATTAGTATATTGCTAAGAACAGAATTTCGGTTTTCTGCCTCCTATTATAGCTAGTCCTGAGTAATGAGAAGAATGAATGCTCTGAAATGGTTACAGAGATTCAAATTTTTGTTCTTTATTTAGTTGTTCAATCACATCTAACTCTTCATGATTCTATGGATGCCAATATTGTCTATGTGGTTTTCTTGGCAAGGATACTGGAGTGATTTGCTATTTCCTTCTCTAGTGGATTAAAGCAAATGGAGGTTAAGTGGCTTCCCCAAGGCCATACATCCTGTGTCTGGGGCAGGATTTGAACTCAGGTTTTCCTGACAGTAGGCACAGCACTCTAACCACTCAACTACCTAGCTGCCTTTTATATTCGGTTATAATTATGTAAATTATGGTAATTGGTTCCTGCTCAGTGGAAATATATTATGTAAATTCAAATACTGCTACAACTTTAGGGGATCCATTCTCTGCACTTAAAAGTCTGTCAGACATATATTTGTTTGTTTGGAGAGCTGGTTGTTAAACATTTACCAGCATACCCCTGAGGGCTTTTTTATTACTATTACATTAAAAAGCTCTTAAAAAAAGATGTATAACACATTTTACAGTTGAGGAAATTGAGGCAGTCAGAAGTTAAGTGACTTTCCCCCAGCTCACTTTTTTTTTGTTTGCTTCTGTGTGTTTTTTGTTTTGCTTCACTGATACTCCTTTATGAATTTCTTGTTAAGAAATTTAGGGCTAGGGGGCAGCTAGTGAATAGAGCACTGGCCCTGGAGTCAGGAGGACCTGAGTTCAAAATAGGCTTCAGACACTTAACACTTACTAGCTGTGTGACCTCGGGCAAGTAACTTAACCCCAATTGCCCTGCCTTCCCCCCTCCAAAAAGACCAAAAAAAGCAAAAAAAAAGAAATTTAGGGCTTGCAAAGTCCTCAGTTTAGTTCAAAAATTCTTTTTTGGGAAGTCAGGAGTGAATTCCTAGGAAATTGATAGTGAAGCTCTTTTTTTTTTTTTAAACTATTCAGATGAAGATATTCCCTGAACAAGTCTCCAAACATAGGATTTCCTATTTCTATTATGGTCAGTCTATGTACAGAGTCATATGCATTGAGTTAATTTATGTACTGAGATTCCTGTCTCACCTATAGTAAGTTCATATATCGTCATCTTTACCCACTGACTTCCATTATAACTTTGGAAATGTGCTCCTATCTTTTCACAAGTCTCTCATCCAAAGCAGAATGGGATTAAATGTGAATTTATTTTAAGTTCAGTACTCATGAGCAGCCATTAGTATGGGTGTTATTTTAAAAGTTGTGAACTTTAACTCCAAGCAAAATGAGCATTTCTATACACAGAGTAGCACAGAAAAAGAAGCTTGTATATAAAATGGCTCCTCTATTATTTATAACTTGTTTTCCTTTTAAAATATATAATAAACCCAACATTTTACTTTCAAAGCTCTCCTGCATGCCCATCATTTTTTCCCCTGACTTTCCTTCTCTTCTTTCCTGTGTATTCCTAAAAAATGACCTTTCTTTTTCTTGATTTTTTGGGGGGTTTGGGGGAGCTCTTCCTTCTATCTAGCTCCTTTCTCTTGCCTACTGGAAAAAAACCCAACAACCTTGTAACACATATACACACATATATGTATAATATATGTATACATGTATTAAACTATATCTGAAAATGAATGTCTTATTTTTATACATCTAGAGTCCTTTAGCTATCTTTAAGAAGCTGAGTCACACAGTAGAGGTGTTTTAAGGCCTTTCCAATATATTGTTTAGAGATTTTCTTTCTCTTTCCCCATCAGGAATACTAACATTATTTGCAAAGAGCAGAAGCTGAAAAAAACATACTCAAGGAGACTTCTAGTAATTGGAGTGAAATAAATATTTTAAATAAGTGGTACCCCTCCCTTCCCCAAAAGAGTCTTTTTTGTGTGTGTGTGCAGGGCACTGGGCTTAGAGATACACAGTTGAAATTAAGACATTGACTTTGCCATCAAGGAGTTTTTAACCTATAATTAAATCTAATTCCAATTGACTTGACAAATATCCGCTATAACAATTATAGAACTCTTATTGTCCCAGAGAGAGAGACACCACTTTCTAAAGCTCATATGTTGCTGACTTTCTATCCTGATGGCTTTCTAAATGGAAAAATCATGCTGCATAGGGCTGACCCAAGTAAGATGGCATTGCCTGATGCAGGAAAGAGGTTTATTATGGAGCCTGTCAAGCCAAAAAGTTCTTCTGAATTCTAAATTGATTCTACTTGAAGATGGACAGATCCATTCCAACTCTTTATTCTATCCAAGAGTTTGGAATATTATTACAAAGATTAAGGAAAATAGAGAATCAATGATGAATATATACTTCTTTCCTTTTGGCAGAGAGGTGGGGTAGGTACTATGGAGACAGAATTTTGTATACACCTTATGCTAGCTGGTTTTATTACCTGTTTTTCTCTTAAAGGAGAATTAAAAATGGGAGAGGGGGGAGATATCAGGAAGCAAATGGTGTGAAAAACAAAAGGCATCAATGAAATTTTAAAATATGTAGGGAGCTGTCATAATGTTATATGAATATATATTATATATGTATATATATATATATATATACATATACAGCAAAGAGACATTTCTGGGAGGTAGCTGGTACATTTCTAGGAGGGGGTGTTGATGACAAGTGATGGGACGAAAACAATTTGCAGGGGATGAAAAATGGTGTGGCTTACCATGATCCTTCAGGCATTTTGTGGACTGAGATTTTCTTTCTCCTGCTGCTGACACTGGAACAAGGGTTGTGAAAAAGCAGCACTGATACAGCTTCAGATTTCATCTCTCTTGCTAAGTCCTTGCTTGGGAATCAATAAGATGATGCTTTTCTAGTTGTAGGAGACATCAACCTTGCACATGGGAACAGTGTTGGTAGATTCCTAATCTCTCAGCTTTTTGGTGTTGATCAGATAATCTTGGGATACAATTCTTTTGTGTTCACCTTTGGCAAATCCTTCCACATCAATTCCCATTTCCATAAGTGGAGAATAGTTCTACTTGCTCTGGTCTGGAGACACAGAATTCATAGCGTTTGTCACCTAAGAAGTAGCAGAGGGTGGTCTACAGTTTCAAATGCAGTTAGAGAAGTCAAGACTTGAGGTCAATAGATTTGGAAGTTAAGAGAGCACTGATTACTTTGGAGAGAGAAGTTTCAGTTTACTGATGAAGTTGGAAACCATATTGCAGAATAAAATGAGAGGAGAGGAAATAGAGAGACAAAATATGGACAGTTTTTCTAAGGAATTTGGCTGAGAAAGGGAGGAAAGATAAAGAACTTAGCAAGGTGGTAGGATCTAATGAGGATTTTTCTTTTGGGGATCTTTTTGAAGAGGTGATCAGTGAATTCTTTCAAGTTCTATTTTGCCCTCTGATTCTAAAACATCAGGGCAATTTTCTTTGAGGATTTCTTGAAGGATGCTTTCCAAGTTCTTTTTCTGGT
>JAQQSW010022703.1:0-10409 GCA_028646575.1 Pseudocheirus occidentalis
GGACAGGGTAGAGAACAGAACAAGGGGGGGGGAGGATAGGAAGGAGGGACATATGATCACTGTCACAATATGTCCACTATGAAGATGTCCTGTATAATCACACCTACACAGCCTGTGTTGAATTGGTTGTCCTTCCAGCGGGGGTGGGTGACAAGGGAGGAAGTGAAATAATCTAGAATTTAAAGCTCTGCAATACCTGCAACTAGGAATCAATATATACAGGGGCTGGGGTAGGGAGACTCTCCCGGCCCTACCAGAAAGTTAGAGAGCAGACCAGGGGAGGGGCTCCACAGTGGGATCGCTGTTTTGGGGTTGGGGTAAGGGAAAGATGGGGAGAAAATTTGTAAATTTGTAACTCAAAAATCTCATGAAAATGAACTATGTAAACAAGAAAACAAATTTTAAATTTTATTACATTAATAAAAAAATTTTTTTAATTAAAAAAAATAAACTTTACTTTTTCCTTGGGAAAAAAAAAGAATTCTCCATTGATCCAGTCATATTTGCTAGTGATCATACTATATCTATCTGCTCTTTAGGGGGCAGGCGTTGGCAGGTGATAGTACTTGGCAACTGACTAGATATGGGGGTGGGTGAGTGAGAGAGACAGAGAGAGAGAGAGGAGTTGAGGATGACATATATCTAGGCTGTGATCTTGGATGACTGGAACGATGGTGATACCCAAGACAGTAATAGGGAAGCTGGCAGACTCCTTGGCAGGCCATCTACATTTGGTATCTGCACATACCCTCTTCTCGCTCTCTTCAAAATCCTTTGCAGATTGACTTCCAATCTAACCATTCGATTAATACGGCCTCTCCAAATTTGCCAGTCATTTCTCAAGTGCTATAGATCATTTTCTCAGTCTTCATATTTTTTTAATTCTCTACAAATTTGACCCCGTTAATTGCCCTCTACTCCCTCCAGATACCCTGTATCCTCTAAGATTTCATGACACCAGTCTCCTTCCTGTCTCACTGTTCCTTCTCAGCTTCTTTTGCCATATCTTTATTCAGGCTATGGCTGCTAAAGCGGGTGTTCTCCAAGACTTTGTCTTGGGTCATCTTCTTCCTCAATACTACTTGACTTGATGATCTTATCAGTCCCCATGGATTCAATGATTATTTCTATGATGATGATTCTCAGATATACTTATCCTGACTTAACTTTCAGGTTCATGTCTCCACCTGATTCAGGGACATCTCAAACTGCACATGTTCACAACAGAACTCATTGTCTTTCCCCTCAAACCCTCCTCTCTAACCAGCTTCCCTATTACTGTCTTGGGTGTCACCATCGTTCCAGTCATCCAAGATCACAGCCTAGATATATGTCATCCTCAACTCCTCTCTCTGTCTCTCTCTCTGTCTCTCTCTCTGTCTCTCTCTCTCTCTATCTCTCTCTGTGTCTCTCTGTGTCTCTCTCTGTCTCTGTCTCTCTGTCTCTGTCTCTCTCTCTCTCTCTCTCTCTCTCTCTCTCTCTCTCACTCTCACCCACCCCCATATCTAGTCAGTTGCCAAGTCCTATCACTTGTACCTTAGTAACATCTTTCATAAATCACCACTTCTCTCCTCTGACATTGCCCCTAGTCTGGCGCAGTCCCCTTTTCAGGGTTAGTCCTTTTAGTTGGTCTCTCAGACTCTGGTTTCTCTTTACTCCAGTTCATTCACTCAGGTATCAAATTGCTCATCCTAAAATGGAAGTCTACATCACCCTCCTCCATTCAATAAACTCTGATGGCTCCTTATTACCCCCAGGGTCAAATATGGAATCCTTTATTTGGCTTTAAAAGCATTTTATAACCTAATCTGTGGGGTTAGGGGTGGGGAACCTGTGACCTTGAGGCCACATGTCACCCTCTGGGTACTCAAGCGTGGCCCTTTGACCGAAGCCAAACTTCGTAGAACAAATCCCCTAAATAACAGGATTTGTTCCGTAAAATTTGGACTCAGTCAAAAGGTCACACCTGAGGACCTAGAAGGCCACATGTGGCCTTGAGGCCATGGGTTCCCCACCCTTGACCTAGCCCCTTCATACCTTTCCATTTCACTTGTTTCCATAAACTCTATGACCCAAGGAACTGGCCTCCTTAGTGCTGCTTGCGCAATGCACTCCATCTCCTGATTATGTGGGTTTTCACTGGCCATCCTCTATATCTACATTCATTTCCTTCTCACTTGGCTTTCTTTAAGTCTCAATTAAAGCTTCACCTTCTATGAGAAGCCCCTCAGCTTCTCCCTAAAATCCTGCTGGGAACCTTCTACCCACTGCCTTCCTTCTGACATCATTTCCCATTGACCATGTGTTTTGTGTGGACATAATTGTTTACATGTTGTCTCTCCCATTAGACTGTGAGTTCCTTGGGTTGAGAGAGGTATGTTTTTGGTTTTCTGTGCTTACTTCAACATTAGGCCTCATAATAAGTGTTTGACATCAGCTAGGTGGCTCAGTGGACGGACTGCTGGGCTTGTCCTGGGAGACAGGTGCTATTATTACCCCCATTTTATAGAAGAGAACACTGAGGTAAGCAGAAGTTCAATGTCTTACCCAGGCTGACATATTTAGTAAGTATGTAAGACCAGATTTGAACTCACGTCTTCCTGACTTCAGACCCTGATTCTATCCGCTGCATCACCTAGCTGCCCCATGAGTTACAGCCACGGGAGTGATAAGGAGTAGTTTTCAAAACAGGAGTCATAATATTTTTCTTAATTTTTAAAGAAATATGAGCCGTGACACATTTCTTTTGATCCAGAGATATAAAACTTATGTGAAAAAAGGAGTGATAAATAATAAACCCAAAGAAATGTGAAATAGCATGGACCACACATTTTGGCAGAAAATCAAAGGCTGCCTTGGTTATGTAACTATTTCCTATGTACGTGGCATTTCTCCCTGTGTTGCCTGGTGGATTCCAGAGGGCAGAGGCTGAGGCTTCTCAGTAGCCCCTAGCACATTTCTAATGACTGTTAAATTAATGAGTGGTATGTAAAGATTAAGTGAATAATCTGGTCATCATCCCAAATCCTTTCACAGATCAAAACACAGAGGCCCAGAGAAGTTGATAGACCAAAGATCACACAGCTAGTAAATACTAAAACAGGGATTTTAACCTCTGACTTATATCATCAAATCCAGCGGTCTGTCCATATACTCTTTTTTTCCTTCCTCAGTGCACAGGAGGCATCTACTGAGATGACACTATCCATATTAAGTGATACATGCTACAGTACCTCCCCCTCCATCGTTTCTCTTGAGCTATTTTTTCTGGCATGGTGGGGAGGGGTAGTTGCTCTCTCAGACTCTGGTTTGCCTTCTGATTTGCATTCCCCTTCCCATAGTGATCTGCATTAGTAAAACAGGCTTGCCAGGTTTAGGGGTATAGTCTGTGGGAATCTGGTTATATACCATAACCATGTTATTACAGTAGCTACTTGAGAATAAAGATGGTTTTCCAGTTTTCTTTTATATCCCCAATGTCTAATGTGGCAACTGGCACCTAGTAGGGGGTTCATACCCTTGATGGACTGGATCGCAATGGACAGTGTGTGGTCAAACATTATGTAGAAGACATCTTGGGGTCTTAGTAGACTGCAGGCTCTGTATGAGCCAAGATGTCCCTTTCCTACTAGAGGAGTACCTGCCCCATTGCAGGGAAATTTCCATAGTCATTCTTAGTTCTACCAGCTTGCTGTTGTACAGTAAGTCCCCATTATGCATAGTACCCCAAAAGTCTTAGTATCATATTAAGCTTTAATAATTTAACTTTGTACTAAGTCTTTGGGTACACCCCATGCTGCCTGCCAAGACTGTCACAATAACTTCCTTAGCAGTCTTCTCACTTTCATTGTCTCCCCCACTGCAGTTCATCCTTCGTACCGCTGACTGATTCATCTCATTAAAGTCCAGATCAAGTGTGCCATTTTTCTGCTCAAAACACGTTAGTAGCTTCCTATTGCTTATGAAAAAAATGAAATGTCTGGGCCATTACAAGCCATCTTGATTTATGTCTTCCCACTGGACTCTAATGACTCTGGAGGAGAGAGAGAGGCTGATGCCTTTGCTCAGCTCTGCCTGACTTAAATCTAGTTCATGAGCAAGTCAAGACATCCCCCGTGCGATGTCACTAGTCTTCTTCAAGAATAAAGGACAAACAACAGCAACCACCACCACAACCATCACCGTCTATGCTCTTTTTTCCTTCCTCAGTGTGTTGTATGTGATCCTCACAACAATCCTGAGAGAGAGGTGCTATTATAGAAGAGAAGACTGAGGTAAGAAGAAGTTCAATGTCTTGCCCAGGCTGACATATTTAGTAAGGATGTAAGACCAGGGGTGGCTAGGTGGCACAGTGAATAGAGCACCGGCCCTGGAGTCAGGAGGACCTGAGTTCAAATCCAGCCTCAGACACTTAACACAAAAACTAGCCGTGTGACCTTGGGCAAGTCACTTAACCCCAACTGCCCTCCAAAAAGCAAAAAAAAAAAAAAAAGGATGTAAGACCAGATTTGAACTCACGTCTTCCTGACTTCAGACCCTGACTCTATCTGCTGCATCACCTAGCTGCCCCATGAGTTACAGCCACAGGAGTGATAAGGAGTAGTCTTCAAAACAGGAATCATGTTTTTTTCTTAATTTTTAAAGGCATTTTAGTAGTGACCCATCACCACCACCACCACCACCATCACAAGGACCACAACAAAATTCAGACTTGTTGGCCTGGCATTTCAGGCCCTCTGAAGAGGGGCCCAGGCTTTTCAGCCTTATCTCACATTGCTTTCCTTCACATAGTCTATGTACCAATAAAACTAACTCACTGTCACTGGAAAACACCATATATTTTCCTACCTTCTTACCTTCACTCCTGCAGGTGCCTATGTCCTCCTCCCTTCTCTGTTTTACCTGTCAAATTCCTATGGTCCTTTATAGGTTGAGTCAAATCCCTCCTCCATGAAGTTGTCCTTGATTTTCTCCTCCTTCTCCAGACAAATTAACAGTTCCCTTTTCTTTGAACATCAGATATCACTTTTTTTATGTACCACTCTAACAAACACTATATATGATCAGTATTTGTATGTGGGTCATAACCTCCTAGTAGATTACAAGCTCTTTATAAGTCTTTATAAAGTATATAAATAGATTTATATTATAAAGTATTTAAGTATATTATAAGTCTTTATAAGGACTGTGCCTTATTAAATTCTCGGAATGGATCTAGCAGATAGCCTTTAGTTCTGCACACAGTAATTGATTAATAAATGTGTGTTGAATTTAAATTGAATTAAATAGAAGGCATTTTAGTAGCTATTGAATGATCAAGCCTTGAGGGATTTTCTTTTCTTTTTGTTTTTTTTAAGATCTGGAAGTTTGTTAGGGATCAAGAAATCCAACAATCATCTTACAGATAAAGAGCTGTGTCTTAAAGAGGTGAGGGAGAAAAACCAAAAACAAACCAACAAAAAACAAAATCTGTCCAACAGATAGCTAGTGCAGAGCAGAGAGTAGAATCCCAGTCTTCTGGTGTCCAGTGTTCTTTGATTACATCAAACTGCTCCTTTGAGAGGTCAGAGTCTATATTCCTCCCTCTGCATTATACCGTTTTCTCCAAGCAGACACATTTCTTTAAAATTTTCAGAGAAGAAAATTGTGCTCCCTGAATGATCTTCTCCCTTCAGCCTGAGTCTTGATGCTGATTTGTCAATTGCTCCTCGAAGAACCTTGTTCTCTAGCAATTTCCCTCCAAGGTGCTTTCTACAGATGTCTATCTCTGCTAGCCAGAAGAAAATAGAGAAAGTTTGGAAAGACAACGGGATGCTCTCCTTGTGTAATGTCACCGCTACTCTACTGGCATGTAGCCACTCAAATGTTTTATCTGAGTCTTATCTGCCTCTCACCAGGACATTTATTGCTGGCTTTTGACCACTGCCCTCAAGAGGGAAAAATTAACTAGCAAAAACGCACATAATCAGGTGACAACACATCTGATAGAAAAGGGATTATTTGAATAATGGCATAAGCAATGTATATGTACAGAAAGGAATGACAAAATTAAAACTTAATCAGATCAGAACAACCATTTGGCACATTTTGGCATCATCAGAGGATTTAAAAGCTTTTTCAAAAACAAGAAGTTTATCAGATCTTGCCAAGAACAAATCACCAATTTCATTCCTCTGTTATTAGGAAAACTTTGGAGGGTCTTACCTTCTCCAAAGATACTGGTCCATAATGGGAAGATAAGAACTGAAAGAGTTTGTGAGTTTCCAATTGGTTTGAATTTATGCTCTTATAGTTTTTATCAATGATGAAATTGAAAATTTCTTTAACAAGGAAAAAGAAAAGGAACTTTAATTTGAAAAACTTCCAACCTTCATCCATTTATTGGAACCTCAATAGAATTATAGTATACTACACTTGGAACTGACCTTAGGAATTTGAGGAAGAGTGGAAGAAACTAGGATCATTTGTCCTAGAGAAAAGAAGTCTTAGGGTTGGCAGGGAGTGGGTATTAGTAGCTAGCATAAAGAAGAAGGAAGAGAACCAAGGTTAGAGTTTATGGAGAGGCAGATATTAACTCAATATAATGAAAAGCTTAGTTTTATAATTAGAGTTATCAACAGTGAAATAGTTTGCCTGAGGAAGTGGCAAGTTTGTTGTTGATGAATGGAGGTACTCAAATGAAAGGGTGGATGTCTCCTTGTAAAATATATGTGTTATATAAAGGATCCATGTTGACCTTGGAGTGAAAGTAAGTGATTTCTAGTTTAGGGGAGAGGATGGTGTTTCAGTTCTTAATCAATGGTTCCATGGATCTAATGTCTAATCTCAGATCTGAAGTATAGGTAAAGAAAATTTATGATGTAATTATGTTTTTTTCTTTTTAATAAGGATAATTAAATAAACTAAAAGGAATCATATTTTATTCTGATCCTAAGAAAACAAGCATCTGCATAACATAGTAGAATGGGGAAAAAAGATGATTGCACGTGAAACTGCAAATCTGTTATGCAAAACTTACTATTCCTTTTAAACAGGTAATAAAGTTATCATGTAACTTTCTTTCCCCCCTTCCCGACTTCCCCACCCTAGAGATAGGTACCATTAGACACAAATATGTGTATATATGTGTGTGTGCATATGTAAAACCATTATACTTCTATTTATCAGTTCTTTCTCTAGATACAGATAGAATCTTCCTTTATAGGTCCTTTGTAATTAATCCAGCACATATGCTAAAAAAGGGGAATCATATTTCTAATCCTCAAAAGCTGAATTGGAAATGGATCCAAGGTTGTAGGTAAGAGACTATGAGGATCTATTTCTTTACTTCTCTCCCATAGTAAATTCTAAGGATCTTGGGATTTAGAGCTATAAGATTATGAATAAAACCATTTATTTGAAATAGTTATTAAAATATATTTTTTAAAGTTCATGGACACTTGGTTAAGAGCCATTGACAATGCAATCCAGGTAGGTCAGAAGGTGACATTTCCTCAGCCAGGGCTTCCCATATTTATGACCTTGATTGAGACAAGTTATTCTGAAACTCTCCTTATCAAGCTTCTTCTAAGATACAGTAATTCACAGAGCAACTGATTATATTACATAGATTATCTTACATCTATACACATTTTGGTTCAGGCACTGGTACACTGAAGCTATACTGACATATAAGAAATAATTTCAAAGAACAGAAAGAAGATAAAAAAACTCTATCATGACCCACTAATTGTAAAGAGATATAATTGGGACAGGTAAGTGGCAAAGTAGATAGAGTACTGGGCTTAAAAGCAGGACCTCCTCTTCCTGAGCTCAGATACTTACTAGTTGTATGACCCTGGGCAAGTCACTTAACCCTGTTTGCCTCTGTTTACTAATCCATAAAATGAACTGGAGAAGGCAATGGCAAACCACTTACATATCTCTGCCAAGAAAATCCCAAACAGGGTCACAAAACAACTGAACAGTAAATGATAAAGTCAGGATTTGAGCCAGCTCACTATACCCTTTGTTTTTCAAGTGGTTTCTCAACAAAAGAAAGTCCTTCCAAAGTCAAAAGGCTCTGGAAACTTAGGGAATTTGGGTAAATAAATGCATGTCAGCATATGGCATTCACACAGACACACAAATTAAATAAAATCTCCACTGCAGCATCTTTGAATGAAAGAGCTGAAAAGATAAGGAATAGTCTTTGGTGCTAAAGAAGAAAAGAATTACATTGGACAAACGCAAGGATAGATGAGCAGGAAAATGGGTGAGAACATGATATTGTCGAGCAGGACATTTTAAGACAAAAACTCGGAAGAAAATATTCAGTGACAGCATGACTAGAACGTTTGGTCAAAGATAAGAGAAAGTTCGAGAAACTTCAAGGTCCTACAGCTTCCTGGAGAGATGTGAGGACATACTGAGGAAAATTAAAAGGAAGAAAATGTTAGCATGAGAAAATAGGACATTTTGGCTATCTAAACTTAGATTAAGATTTGAAAAAGTTTCACAAGAGATTTAAATATAGAGATAATACCTTAGCCTCAGGCCAAGGCAGTGCTTATAACATCTTCCCCCAGGGTATATAATTTTATAAAGACCCACAGAGTTTGTATGTATTCTTAGAAGCTAGGACATCTAACAGATAAATCTAAAATATATATTTTTTTAAAAATGCTTCAGGGGCAGCTAGGTGGCTCAGTGAATAGAGCACCAGCCCTGGAGTCAGGAGGACCTGAGTTCAAATTCAACCTCAGACACTTGATGTACTTACTAGCTGTGTGACCTTGGGCAAGTCACTTAATCCTAATTCCCTTGCCTTCCCCCCTCAAAAAAAATGCTTCAGCCTTCTAACATGTGTCTTTACAAGCCACATTGTGAAGGTATCTGCTCGGATTTCATCAATGTGGATGCACCTTAGCTAGTAAATTCAGGCCCCACATGCAGGTGCTCATCACCTCTCACCTGGACTATTGGTCAGCTCTTAGACTTGAATGAGAGATAACTGTATACTTTGTACATTTTTATTTATTTTAAGGGAAGCAGAATCAATCAACAGATCTTCTTTACTAAGCTTCTAGTATGTACAAGGTAGCATGCTGTACCATAGTGGAAAGAGCACTAGAATCAGAAGATCTGGGTTCATATCCTACCTCTAGTGTATATTGCTTCTCCAACTTTGGTAGAGCAAAGGCACTTCACTTGACTGGACCCCAGTTTTCTTATCCACAGGTGGTACAGTGGTTAAGCGCTGGGCATTGGAATCAAATCTGACCTCAGACACTTACTAGCTATGTGACCCTTGGAAAATCATTTAACCTCTGTCTGCCTCAGTTTTCTTAACTATAAAATGGGGGTAATAATAATAATAGCATCTAACTCTCAGGTTCAACTCAGTTGTCACCTTCAACAAAAGAGAGTCTGTATTTGCTTACCAGGGCCACTAGGTGGCACCACAGTGCATAGGGTGCCAGGCCTGGAGTCAGGAAGATTCATTTTCCTGAGTTCAAATCTGGTCTCAGACACTAGTTGTGTGACCCCTGCACAAGGTACTTAACGCTCTTTGTCTCAGTTTCCTCTTCTGTAAAATGAGCTTGAGAAGAAAATGTCAAATTGCTCCAGTATGTTTGCCAAAAACACCCCAAATGGGGTCATGAAGAGTTGGATACAACTGCACAACAAATGCAAGTTATATTGTCCTCACCTCTTGCAGAATGTAAGCTCCTTGAGGATTACTAATAGAAAGTAATTCATTTCTATGATGGTATTCCCAGCTCCTACCATATTGCCTTGCCCAAGATAAATACACAATAATTTTTGTCTCATTTAATTTACATAAATTTGGCGGTTGAATTTTATTAAATTGAAATAGATATATAGAGTGCTGGATCTAGTGTTTGGAAAACCTGAGCTCAAATCTAGCCTCAGACATTTACTAGCTGTGTGACCCTGGGCAAGTCACTTAACCCTCTTTGTCTCAGTTTCCCCATCTATAAAATGAAGATAATAGCTTTTACCTCCCATGGTTTGTGTGTGTGTGTGTGTGTGTGTGTGTGAGGACTGAATCAGATAATATTTACAAAGTGCTTTATAAATCTTAAAGTGCTATATGAATGTAGTAGTAGTAGTAGTAGTAGTAGTAGTAGTAGCACTAGTAGTAGTAGTAGTAGTAGTAATAGTAGTAGTAGTAGTAGTAGTAGTTGTAGTAGTAGTAGTAGTAGCACTAGTAGTAGTAGTAGTAGTAGTAGTAGTAATAGTAGTAGTAGTAATAGTAATAGTACTAGTACTAGTAGTAGTAGCAGTAGTAGCAGTAGTAGTAGTAGTAGTAGTAGTAATAGTAGTAGTAGTAGCAGTAGCAGTAGCAGTAGTAGTAGTAGTAGTAATGCTAGTAGTAGTAGCAGTAGCAGTAGTAGTAGTAGTAG
>JAQQSW010022704.1:0-10409 GCA_028646575.1 Pseudocheirus occidentalis
GGAATACTATTGTGCTATAAGAAATGGGAAGGAGATGGAGTTCATAATTACCTGGAGAGTCTTATACAAATTGTTGCTAAGTGAGAAGAGCAGAACCAGGAAATATTTGTACCCAATCACAGACACATCATATGTGTGATGACCAACCTTGATAAACTGGACTCTTCTCAGCAACACACAGTTAAACGACAACTCTATAAGCCTCAGAATGGAAGGAGATGACTACATTCAGAGAAATATCTAGAAAGACCAGAGTTTAAATGGAGACTGAAGCAATACATGCTATTGTTCTTTTCTATGGTTGGTTTTGTTTCTTTTTTTCTCATTGTTCACTCCATTGGTTACAACCCTTCCATACAACCAGACTATTGTACAGTGTGAAAGCATTTGCAGATCCTATACATGATTGAATGCCACTATGGGGGTGGGGGGGAAGGAAGGGGAGAAAATCTGAAACTCAAGTGATTCTGGAACTGAATCTTGTAAACTAAAAGTAAAACAAGTCAGTAAAAAAAATCCTTATTAAGTTCCTCTATGGCTTGTAACCAGTCAACATTTTTCTTTGAAGCTTTTGGTGCAGAAGTTCTGATTGTGTTGTCTTCCTCCTATTCCATGCTTTGATCCTTTTTGTCCCCAAAAAAGGACTCTAAAGTTTGATTGCTGAGTTTTCTTTGCTTCCTTTGCCTGCTCATGTTACCAGTCAGTTACTTAACTTTTGGACTCAGTAGAATTCTGCTTTCAGAGGGGAGAGCTCTGTCCCAAATAGCTGGGGTTTTTCCAGCTGCTGGAGCTATTAGGAGGCCAGAGTCTCTGCAGCCCCCACTAGCTTTGGCTTACTGAATATGAACCCCAGGACCCCCACTCAAGACTGTGATCCTGATCCAGGCATCTCAAGGTAAAAGCACTTAGCCTCTGAATGAACGCTCAGCCCCACTGCAATCTGCAGGCCGGGAGCTTCTGAAGCAGCCACATGGAGGTAGCTGTGGGGCCATCACTTCTGCTGCTTCTTGCTCTGGAGGCAGTTGGGCAAACCTTCTTCCCCAAATTTAGTCAAATTCTACTGACCTTTTCCCTTTGTCCTTGACTCTTATGGATTGGTAATTCTGGAAACCACCACAGCTGCTGGTGATACACTCTCCTGAATGCTCCAGCCAGGGTTTCTCCTGGACAGCCTGGGGCTAAAACCACATGGGGCTGTGCTCTCTGTCCATCTGCTGTCCATCAGCAGGAGCCTTGTTTCTCTGTCATTTTATGAGATCTGGAGCTCTAAAATTTTTTGAGAGTCATATTTTATAGGTATTTGAGGTGGTTATGGGGGGAGCCACAGAGTTCTCCTGCTTCTACGCTGCCATCTTGACTCTGCTTCAAGGCTCATCTTCTTAACAAGATTCTTTCAGCACATGAAAAAAGCTCCAAATAGGGAGGTGATGTACTCAAGTGCAGATTGGAGTATAGTTTTTCTTTCTTTTCTCTTTTGAATATGGTTAATATGGGAATTTGATTCATTTGACAATATGTATTTGTGACAGTTTGGGTTTTTCTTAACTTCTCAATGGATGGCAGAAGGAGTGGAAAAGGGAAAGAATCCAGGACTGAAAATAAAATTTAATTTTTAAAAGTAAAACTAAGACTATTTTTAATGAAAAACAATATTCTTCTAGGGAAGTTATATGACTTTGAGTCATTAAATACAAGAATTTCTAAAGAATTAATGTTGAGAGTTATCCAAAAGGTAATGAAGTGCATTGTAGGCATGATCTGGCCATCACATGCTGCTCATCAGATAGTATGCAATTAAGTCAAGTCAATCAGCAAATATCTAAGTGTTTACTATGTGCCAAGCTGTGTGCCAAGCCCTGTGCCAAGCCGTGTGCCAAGCCCAAGGGCCATGAAAGATGAAAAGGAAATGCCTGTTCTCAAAGAGCTAACAGCCTGGTAGGGAAACAACATGCAAACAATTCTCTACAAACATATATGTGTATACTATATGCATATGTGTGTGTGTATGTATATACACATAAACACATACATACATCTACATGCAGATATATATGAAATCAACAGAGAGGAAGCACTAGCAATAAAGGGAGATCAGGATAGGCTTCTTGTGAAAGGTGAGATTTTATGTGGGATTTGAAGGAAAGTCAGAAAGACCTGAGTCCAAATGTGATACTTAATAGCTGTGTGACCCTGGACAAGTCACTTAACCTCTATCTGTATCAGTTTCATTGTATGTAAAATGGTAATAACAGAACCCTACCTCCCAGGGTTGCTGTGAGGATCAAATAAAACAGTCTTTATGAAGTACTTTGTAAACCTTCAAGTGCTTAAATACCAGCAATGATGATGATGAAGATGAAGAAGAAGGAGGAGATGATGATGAAGATGATGATGATGAAGGAAGAGGAGGAGATGATGAAGATGAAGAAGGAGGAGGAGGAGATGATGAAGATGATGATGATGGAGGTGGCAATAATAGTGATGGTTCATGGCTGAAATGAAGAAGCGATCATCATGTGACAAGAACCAGGGGTCACCAGTGGTACACTGGGATGTCCCCTGCATCTGCATGGTCCAGTAGACTGAATCAACATCCCCAACGGGGGGATGAACTGAGCTGCAAAACCACATTATTTGAAGGAAAGCCTACATCTATGAAATCACAGACCTATCAAAGGGTCAACATAACCAGCACCATGTAGCTCACAGCACATGCTTAGAGGTCAACTAAAGGATCAAGAATGTAGTTCACAGCTCTATCTTCCCACCAAACTGCACACAAGGTAAAACAGAAATGGTCTGTCCTCTCCCAACTGGACACCAGCCATGCCCCATGATGGCCACACAGGAAGATATTGTCTCTGTGCTACCAGTTACAGAATCCTTCGCTTCTTTCAAGGCCCAGCCAAGGGATGTCTCTTCTTTTTTTATTTCTTTTTTGTATCCCCAGTGCTTAGAAAAGTTCCTGTAACATAGTTTTGTTCACTTGATTTGCTCTTTCATGAAACCCTCCTTAATATCCCTCCAGTGGAAATGGCCCTTCATATCCTGGCATCTCATCCCTCCCTGTTTGGCTTCTTCACATTCAAACATGCATTATAATTATCTCTGTACATGTTTTATCTCCCCCTCACCACCCTCCAAAGTATAAGCTTCTTCAGGACAGGGGTTATGCCTGATTTCATCCTTATATTTCCCCAGTAACTAGAATATAGTAGTCACTTTAAGAAGTTTCTTGAGATAAAGTTGATTTATTTTAAATGAATTAACTTTAAATCAATAGATAATAAGAATTTCTTGGAAGATGAAACAACAGCAATAATCCTATTGAACAACACTTTGATGACAAACATCAGTTGAGGTATGAGATGGGAAGATGTATGTTTGACAAAGCAATTCAGCACTCTGACAGAAGAATGCTGCTGCTGTAAAGTGTCCTAGACCATACAGGATCCCTTAATGGCCACAAGGTCCTTCCGATGCTCCTATTTGTGGATGACATTGTGGACTACATCAAAACAGTCTGTGAGCACTCAAAGGAGATAAGCCTGCCCATCCATCCTGGAAAGACCAAGTGGATGAAAGGTGTCTCTTGCCCAGCTTTCATCATGAATTTGGATAGACAACCTAGAGAACTTGTCTGACGGTGTGTATATCTGGGGAAGGTGTTGCCAATGGACGAAGAAGTGGGCCCAGAGTTGAATAGAAGACAGATAGAAGGTTGGGTGGCTGTTGGAAATCTTCAGAGTACCTTTACTGATCTCAAGCTTCCCATAACAGCAAAGGTTCATGTTTTTGACACAAATGGTTTACAGTGTTGTTCTAGGGCAATGATAGCTGAACCTCTGCACTATCAAAGAAATAAAGGTGAGCAGTGGAGATGTATGTGGTGAATGGATGCAGATAATGAGATATAACCAGTAAGGAAGTCTGAGGAAAAAGAAAAATAAAGGACATCATCAAGAAATTATATGACAAAAAGAGAAAATCGGTTAGTCACATGGTAGGAGCAAGAAATGGCAGGTGGCAGCCAGAGGGCTCCACTGGCACTCTGCAGATGTTAGGAGAAAGGGAGGAAGGCCTGCCAGCATGTTGGGTAATGCACACATAGTGAAATTTTGGAACGACATGGAAAAGAATTTCCCATCAGGAGCAGGTACAGATGTGCTGCACTCTGGGTCGTTGGAAGAACACCCACAACCATAAGACCATGGATCCAGTGAAATATTGGAGGAAGAAGTAATAGTCATGCTATGCTTGCAAAGACCTTTATAGGCACATTCTCATTTGATCCTCAGAACAATCCTGCACAACCCATTGTACAGATGACAAAACAGAGGCTAAGTGAAGTGTTTTGTCCATGGCAACAAAGCTAAGTAATTTCAGAGGCAAGACAAGACAAGAGCCAGGATCTTCCTGACACTGTAGTTAGCCCTCTATACATTAGTCAACTGCCTTAAATAGAGTTTGTATCCATCATAAATCATGACTTTTGGGAAATAAACTCAGAATGGGTCTAAGATAAAGTCTCTTCTCATCACCATTTGTCTGAGTCATAATCCATATAGTCATCAAAATTAGATATCTGCTGGCAACACACTCAATTGGGGATCATTTAATTTGTCTTTGTATATTTCACTGCATTAAACAGCAAAGGGAATGTTTACCAAAGCAGAAGTGGCAAGTTCCTCTGGGTGAGCCTTGTCCTCACTGAGAATGCCTCTGACTTTGTTTAAAGAAAAGCCAAGACCAGATCTCCTGACCCGAGAGAAGGGCTGAGATAATAAATCTGCCACAGTGTATGCAGGTGGATGGACATCTCATGCCAACTGATGCATGCTAGTCAGTCCAACTTGGGAGCTTAATAAAGCTCATCAGCTCTAAGCTGCCCCTCACAGAGGCCCATGGAGGTTGGCCTTAGAATCTTCCCTGGGGCTAAGAAAGCATTTACACCATAAAAAAGTGAAGTTATTTCTGACCTGTACTTGACTGGATGATTTCAAATTATTCTACAAATGAATCAGGCATTTTAAATAAATTAGGTGCAAATTTTCTCATTTTGGGAAAGAAAAAAAAACCAAAAAGAAAAGAAAAACAGAATGCTACATAATTATAAAAGCCAAGCCTGATCATGAAGGGAGATAAAGAGGACATTTCCTGTCATTCTGTACAGAGATGGCAGAAAGAAATGAGCATTTCTTAAGTGCTAAATGTTATAAATAATAACACATGTGTATACATATATATGTATGTGTGTGTATATACATGCATATATTATTTCTACACACACACAGAGTCCCTATCCTCAAGAAGGTTACATTCTAATAGGAGATAATACCACACCAAAGGGGATTTAAAAACATGAAGTGGAGAATTTAGGAGAGGGGGAAATGGAAGAACCTGGAGCTAGCACATGGCTTTAAAACACTTGGAGGACCAGAATTTAAGAATACATCTAAGAACCAAGCAAACTTTTGTACCAGTTGACATACATGTCCCTTCTTATGTTTTAAAGTCCAGAAATTCCAAATAAAAGGGAATGAAGGCATATTGGTTCAGACCCTTCCACAAAATGGAGGTTCAAAGCAATGAGAGAAGGAGGATGGGCATTGACGTGGAAGACTGTAAGGTGAACTAATTTTTCCAGGGTGAGGAGGCCCTAAGAGCTCAGGGATGTTCCAAGATGAGACTGTAAGTAACAGGGCTGGGGGTGAGGAATGGGAGGGCCTACAATGTCAGATTTGGTGAATGTATTGATTAGTTTTCCTGAACTTCTGGTTTCTTTTATCCTTTGCTATAAGGAATGCCCCTCTAAAAAAAGACAAATAGGGAGGGATTACTGAGAAGGTGGAGTAAAACCAAAGATATCAATAAAGTTTTATTTTATTTGGTTAATTTGCCTCCATTTAATTACAAGTAAATATAAGATTTGAGGAAAAGCTTCAAAGAAAGTGTAAAGGGGAAGGTCTGGCACATTCAGAAATGAGGATTTCACTGAACTTCAGGCCTGAACCTTTGGGAAAACAGGAGAAAGAGCCAGGAAATGCATATTCAGCTGGCATGAAGAAAAATGGAACTATGCCCATGGTTTTATTTTTCCCTCCATTAAAACTCTAGTACCTGTTTCACGAGAGTCTTTTTAGGCCCAGAAATACAATTAAAGAGGAAACAGTAACAGGTCTTAAATGTTTAAAGTCACAGAGCAAGGTGACTGGCAGAGCAGATCAACATTTAATGGGTCCCATTCTAGGCAATGCTTTCTGCTCGAAATTAAACTCTTCTTTGGCTAACTTTCCCAGCAACATAAGATTTTAATGCGACAGGTCTTTCTCTCCCTTGCTTATTTTGAAGCTTCATGTCAGGAAGCAACAAGGAGACAGTAAAACGTTCATCATAAAGGAAAAGATACTCTTCTTTGTGTGGACTTTCATGGAATTAAAAAGGTACTTGTTGAAATGGTAATTCAGTACAAGAAATACTCAAGTAGAGCCTAGACCAGCAAATTGGTCAGATTAAATAAAGGGCTTGCAAAGGTCATGGATACTCAAGGGGTTAATGGCATTTTTATAGCTGAAGGGCTATAAACACAAAACACCAAACATAAGAAGAAATAAAAGGAAGATTCTCTAAGACTCCTTAGAGTTTTAAATCTCCAAAATTTCACTGACAATGTGAGAATCTTCCCAATCAGTCACCAATCACCACTGGTCACTGTTGATGACAAGAAAGGAAATTAAAGGCTTCCCTGGCTCAATATCTGGTACCCAGATCATTTCAAAGACATCTGGCCTCCTCTGTGATGAAACCCACTGACTCTACTGCACAGAAATAACCACTTTCATGAGCCGGGCTTATTGAGTTTCCCTGATGTTTCTATGGCTACGCAGATCTGTAGAAAAAATCACTGCGAAGTGTTAGGAGAGAGCTGAAGCTAGAAAGCTAGCTTTGGGGTACTTTGTGGGGTGGAGGGATGGATGGATAATGGAGGGAGGAATCAGTAGAGAGATGGATAGACAGAGGGGTGGGAGCTGGCTAGAGAGATTAATGGAGGGTTAGGGAAATGAATAGATGGAGAAATGGAGGCTGGAAGAATGGAAAACTAGAGGGCCAGAGAGAAGGAGGGAGGGAAGGAAGGAAGAAGGTATGGATCAGTGGATGGTGGATGTAAGGTTAGAAGAACAGAAGGCTAGAGAGACAGATTGATGGAGAGAAGGAGGGAGGGAAGGAAGGAAGAAGGTATGGATCAGTTGATGGTGGATGGAAGGTTAGAAGAATAGAAGGCTGGAGAGACAGATTGATGGAGAGAAGGAGGGAGAGAAGGAAGGAAGAAGGAGGGATGTTTAACCTGAAGAAAAAAAGACTTACTTTCCCCAAAGTAAGTAACCTGGGTTGAGGCTTGATAGAAATGGTTTCTGTAAGAAGACCAAGAGGAAGTACATTCCAGTCAAAAGTGCCTGCTTGAATGCATTCCAGGGGGCCAATCCAATCCACCAAGCATTCATTAAGAATCTTTTCTTCTGCAAAGCACTTGTCTAGGTATTAGGGACTATACACACACTTTTATAAAAGGAATAGTCCCTGACCTTAATGAGATTAAATTCTACCAAGAATTCTAAGAATTTTAAATAAATGTCTTTAAATCAAAGAACATTTGTATATTATGAAATATTTAACCAATTATCATTTGTTTGTTTTTTTTTACTATAGAACTAACAAAGATAAGTGATGCCCTCTCCAAAGGTGTGTCCTGCATTCTACATAAAAAAAGACTAATCCTATAACCCAGCAAGGGACAGCTAGGTGTAAAATGGATAGAGCACCAGACCTGGAGTCAGGAAGACTCATCTTTCTGAGTTCAAATCTGACCTCAGGCACTTCCTGGCTGTGTGACCCTGGGCAAGTCACTTAACACTGTTTGCCTTAGTCTCCTCATTTGTAAATTGAGCTGGAGAAACACATGATCAACTACTCTGGTATCTTTGCCAAGAAAATCCCAAATAGTGTCATGAAGGGTCAGACATAACTGAAAATGACTAGACAATAACAAAAATGACCCAGTAGAGAAAGGACGTCAGTAGAATAAAAAAATGTAACTTTGCTGAAACAAGGAGGTAGCAGGGGGCAGTAGAAAGAATATTGGATTTGTAGTCTGAAAACCTGGTACTACCTCTACCTATGTAATTTTGGACAACTCACTCAGCCTCTCTAGGCCTTAGTCTCCTCATCTGTAGAAGGATGGGGCTGGACAAAGTGACCTCAGATGTTTGCTCCAACTTTCAACATAGGATCCTAAAGTCCTATCCGAAATTCCACTAACATACAAACTGTCTGCTTGCCTACATGTCATTGCCTCTACAACACAGGAGGCCCATCTGCAGGAAGTTCACAATCCAGAAGGGAGACACGACACAAGCATACCTATCTACAATGCACAATAGCACACACCAGGTGGATTACCAACATGCAAAACAGTAACAGTCAACTGGATTTTTTAAACTGAAGGCGAAAAACCCCTGAAAACTTCTGGCTTGACTCCATGTAACACAGTTCCAGCAAGGACTCAAGAAGGCTTTAAGTACTGGATCAAAAAGCTGCTTTAAGTCCTATGAAAACGGATTAGAGAAACAAGGATTAGGCAGGAAACCTCAAGCAAACCAGCTATCATTCAACGGCCCAGTTACCTGGATAACACAGGAAAACAAAAAGGGATGGGTAATCCAGGAGAACTTTTTCTTTTACGAGAATCGGGTAAGGCAGTGCTCTCTGAGAAAGCGAAGGGAATGTGTGTTCCTTTACTAAGAATTCTTGGTTAATTGAAATGCCATTGTTAACAAGCACCAAGAGCTGACTGCTTGGCATGTCTAATCAGGCATTCAGGATTATTCACCAGCACCAATCCCTGGACTTTCAACAAAATTTCACTACCGATAAGCATTTGTTAAATTCTCATGAATAGCAAAGTGTTGAGAGAAATGATGACGGCTCCTTCTAATAAGAATGAGAGGGGAAGACCCCTGAGAATCCATGGATCTGACATGATTCTATCCATGTAGGTGCCCCCTCCACACCTTGAGAAAGGTGACACCAAGGGGAACCAAGGGAGCAGCAGAAACAAACATAGTCCTGGGGCCACCTCCAGATGAGACCTTTCTTCATCCTTCTGATGCCCCCATCCCCCACCTCCAGCCATCATTAAACCTAACCCTCACCTGAACAAATTACTTTGTATTTGTGCAATGGCAATGGGATTTGAAGATATTCCATGCCCCTTGAACTTGCTGACCCAGCAAGAAGGGGTGGGGCAGGAAGGAGCCAGAGCCTAGTAGGAGCCAAGCTGGAGCCAGGAGTCTGAGCAATGATAGTGCCAACTCCTATTTTTTGAGCCATCCAGAACTTATACTAAGGACTTCTGCTGAGGACTGCCGGGATGGGAACTGCAGGGGGGCAGAGCTGCTGGGAGCAAGGTAAGTGGAGGCTGAGCATTTGCCGTGAGTGAGAAGAGGAGGATCTTTGCTTGAGGTAGCCTGTCCTGTTTTGAAGGCTTGAGAACGTGGGTGTTTACTGCATTAACTACATGTGCCAACTCTATTACTACTGGGATGGCTTTGACTTTCAGTTTTCTGGTGTTTGAATAAATGTTCTAGCTCTGTATCACCATGTAGAGAAGCTGTTACATTTTGTGATTAATAACCATATCAGCATATTTATAATTACCATAGGCATTGTGAATACTACATTTTTGATACAATTTGACCTGCTTACATTCTGTACATATTAATCTGTGCACCTGTTGTTTCTACCTAGAAGAATCTGAGCTCATTGAGGGCAGAGATTGTCTCACTTTCATCTGTCTAGTATAGTACTTGACCAATGGTAGGCACTCAATAAATGCTTCTTAAATTAAACTGGTGGTATTTAATTTGGGAAAGACTCCAGGAGGCATGAGAAATATCTTCACATATGCCAAGGATTGTCTTGGGAAAGAGTGGTTGATCTTTCTGCTTGAAACTGTAAAGAAGAAAAAAGGGTAGAAATGACAGGGAAGCAGATTTAGGGTCAATGTCATGTGGCTTTTGATGATAGTTATCCCAAATTGGAACAGTCTGACTCAGGAGAGAGCAGGCTCCCTGTCATTGTACGTATCGGGAAGAAGACTGGATGAATGTCTATTGGAGAGGTGGAGAGATGATCACCTTGAGGTGTAACTTAATCAATCGATAAATATTCATTAAATACCAACTATGTGCTAGACCCTGTGTCAGGTACTGAGGATACAAAGACAATTTTTTAATGAAATGGTCCCTGACCTCAAGGAGCTTAGATTGGACTAGATTTGATTAGACTCTGGATTCCCTTCAAATGTTAAAGAGGTTGAACAGAGGTTCTCAAAAGGCACTTCCATCTCTAAA
>JAQQSW010022705.1:0-10409 GCA_028646575.1 Pseudocheirus occidentalis
GTGGAAATGAATGATGTAACCAAGAAAATAAATTAAAATTTAAAAAATTTAAAAAAAGACATTATACATATTCAGTATCAATGTAATAAAAATGATAATTTTACCAAAAAAAAATAAAAAGAAAAAAAAAGAATAGGAAAAACCATGAGAAAGAAAAGAAAAAAACAAAGAAGAAAAGAATCTGCTTCCTTCTGCATTCTGACTCCATATTTCTTTCTCTGGATGTGGTTGGCATGTTCTAGCCTGTGTGCTTTAGAATTGTTTTAGGTCTTTACATTGCTGAGAAGAGTTAAGTCTACTAAAAATAGGGGTTTTTTTTAGCCCAATCACTTTTTTTTAGCACAATAATATTCCATTACATTCATATATGACAAGTTCTTTAGCCATTCAACAGTCAATAGGCATCCTCTCAATTTTCAGTTCTTGGTCATCACAAAAAAATGGCTATACATATGTGGGTACTTCTCCCATTTTTATGATCTCTTTGGGATACAACCCTAGAAGTGGTATTGCGGGGTCAAAGGGTACGCAATTCTTATAGGTCTTTAGGCATAGCACCAGATTGCTCACCAAAATGTATGGATCAGCTCACAGCTCCACCAACAATGAATTAGTGTTCCAACTTTCCAACATTCTCTACTACATTTATCAATTTTTTGTTTTGTCATATTAACCAATCTGGTTGGTGTGATGTGGTACCTCGGAGTTGTTTTGATTTACATGTGTCCAATCAATAGTGATTTTGACTATATGACTATAGATAGCTTTAATTTCTTCCTCTGAAACCTGCCTATTCATATCATTTGACCATTTATCGATTGGGGAATGACTTTTATTCTTATAAATTTGACTCAATTCTCTATATATTTTAAAAATGAGACCTTTTAGGGGCGGCTAGGTGGCGCAGTGAATAGAGCACCGGCCCTGGAGTCAGGAGTACCTGAGTTCAAATCCGGCCTCAGACACTTACCACAAGAAACTAGCCATGTGACCTTGGGCAAGTCACTTAACCCCAACTGCCCTCCCAAAAAAAAGCAAAAAAAAACAAAACAAAACAAAAAAAACAAAACAAAAAAATGAGACCTTTTTCAGAAATATTGGTTGTGAAAATTTTTTCTCAGTTTTCTGCTTCCTTCCTAATTTTGGTAGCATTGGCTTTGTTTCTGCAGAACCTTTTCAATTTAGTGTAATCAACATTATCCATTTTGCATATCTTAATATTCTCTATTGTTTGGTCACAAATTCCTCCATTTTTCATAAATCTGAAAGATAAACTATTCCTTGCTCCAATAATTTTTCATAGTATCAAATTTTATACCTTGATTGCATACTTTTTGGACTTTATTCTGGAGTATGCTGTCAGATATTGTTCTATGCCCAGTTTCTGCCATACCATTTTCCAGTTTTCCTAGCAGATTTTGTCCAACAGTGGGTCTTTATCCCAAAAGGTAGAGTCTTTTGGTTTCTCAAACAGTAGATTTCTATAATCATTAACTACTATGTCTTGTGTACCAAAGCTATTCTACTGATCTACCCCTTTATTTCTTAACCAATAGGAAGTGCTTTTGATAATTGCTGCTTTATAATACAATGTGAGATCTGTTATGGCTCAACCACCTTCCCTAGCATTTCTTTTCATTCATTCCCTTAATATTCTGGAGTTTTTTTTTCTTCTAGATGAATTTTGATATTATTTTTATAGATCTTTAAATATATATTTTGGTAGTTTGATTTACATAGCACTGAATAAGTAAACTAATTTACATAGAATTGTCATTTTTATTATATTAGCTTTTCCTAACCACAAGCAACGGATGTTTATCATGATGATTTTATTTGTATGAATAGTGTTTTGTATTTGTTTTCATAAAGTTCCTGCATTTATTCTGGCAGGTAGACTCCCAAATATTTTATAATGTCTACAGTAGCTTATATCACCAAGCACCCTAGCATACCTAGGGCAGCTGCTAGCACATGTTCTTAGATCTGCTTTTCTTTTTTTTTTTTGCTTTTTTTTTCTTTTGGAGGGCAGTTGGGGTTAAGTGACTTGCCCAAGGTCACACGGCTAGTTTTTGTGTTAAGTGTCTGAGACCAGATTTGAACTCGGGTACTCCTGACTCCAGGGCTAGTGCTCTACTCACTGCGCCACCTAGCCGCCCCCTTAGATCTGCTTTTCTAATGGAAAGCAACTCAAAGGTTAACAATCTTTCTTTAATCAAAGAAACATATCATTTACCTAGTTCAGGGGGAAAAGTCAGCACCCTGAATTCCAAAGAATACAAACACAAGTTACAAACACAAGTTATAAACACAAGTTACAAGCACAAAGTACAAGCAGACCAAGAAAAAGATCAGCAGATGGGCTTCCAACCATCTTACTATTACATCCATTACCTATTTAAGTTACCAGAGAGGGAAGCAACAACATCTGAGTTTTTCAAAGCCAGGGGGCTCAATGGCTTCCCAGAGTCTCATCTGGCTAAATCACACAACTCTTCTCAAAGTGAGCCCCAAAGCAAACCTCACATCAGGGCATATATATATATAGGCTTCTCCTGGGTCAGATTATGTCACAGACCTCTTGTCCCACTGTCCAATTACAATGTAAATCACACAACACTTCTCAAAGTGAGCCCCAAAGCAAACCTCACATCAGGGCATATATATATATAGGCTTCTCCTGGGTCAGATTATGTCACAGCCCTCTTGTCCCACTGTCCAATTACAATATAAGAAGGTATGGCCATTCCCAAAAAATAAGCCTCCCGCCACAGGCTCCATGTGACCACATTCAAATTATTAGGGGGCAGAGTATATTTTCAAATCAGGGAACATTCTCAGAGCCACTTAAGCCTATCAAAGGGTCTAGGGGCAGGAAAGATCTTCAGATTCTCGTTACATAGCTTTAAATAGAATTTCTTTTTCTATGTCTTCATGTTTAACTTGGTTAATAATATATAAAAATACAGATGATTTATGTGGTTTTCCTTTATATCCTGCAACTTTGCTAAGGTTGTTTATTATTTTAAGTTTTTTTTTATTTTACTTGATTCTCTAAGTATATCATCATATCATCTGCAAAGATTTATAACTTAATTTTTTCTTTGCTTATTCTAATTCCTCCAGTTTATTTTTCTTCTCTTATTGCTAAATTTCTAGAGTTCTAATTTCTAGAATAATATTGAATAACAGTGGTGATAGTGGACATCCTTGTTTCACCCCACATATTACTGGAAATGCATCTTGGTTATCCCCATTACATATAATCCTTGCTGTTTGTTTTAGATAAATGCTGCTTATCATTTTAAGAAAGACCCCATTTATTCCTATGCTCTCTGATGTTTTCAATAGCTTTCCCCTCTGGAAGCAGAGTTCCACAGCGCTAAAAAATCAAGTAATTCACTGGCAACATAAGCAGGCAGAGGAAGCAAAGTAAGAACAGCAACCAAACTTTAGATTCCTTTTTTGGGGACAAAAAGGATCAAAGCATGTAATGGGAGGAAAACAACATAGTCAGAACTCCCACACCAAAAGTTTCCAAGTAACATGTAGACTGCCTACAAGCCATAGATGACCTTAAGGAGGATTTTGAAAACCAAATAAGAGAGGTGGAGGAAAAATTGGGAAGAGAAATGATAATGATGCAAGAAAATCATGAAAAGAGAGTCAACAACCTAACTGAAGAAATTAACCCCTTAAAAGTAGACTAACTCAAATGGCAAAAGAGGCCCAAAGAGCCAATGAGGAGAAGAATGCCTTAAAAAGTTGAATTTGCTAGATGGAAAAAAGAATCTCAAAAGCTTTATGAAGAGAGTAATTCCTTCAGAATTAGAGTGGAGAACTTAACAAAGTCCTGAATATCTGACAGTTTGTCAAATGTCCATTTTTGAAAATTCTGCAAAATATTTAAATTTGCATGGTATGATACTTTTGGCCAGATCCCCACTTCTTTTGCTTTTTGATATATTGTGTTCCAAGTCTCATGGTCCTTTAATATCTCTACAACTAGATCTTATGTAAGTCTAACTGTGGCACTATGATAGTTCAATTCTTTTAATCTTAATGCTTTTAATATTTCATCCTGGAGCTTGGTATTTCTGAATTTAACTATGTTATTCCTATGAGTTTTCCTTATTGGATCTCTTTTATTTTATTTTATTTTATTTTGGCTTTTTGGAGGGCAGTTGGGGTTAAGTGACTTGCCCAAGGTCACACGGCTAGTTTTTGTGTTAAGTGTCTGAGGCCGGATTTGAACTCAGGTACTCCTGACTACAGGGCCGGTGCTCTATTCACTGCGCCACCTAGCTGCCCGTTGGATCTCTTTTAAGTGGTTATTGATGGATTGTCTTTTCCTATTCCTACTCCATCCCCCTCCCTTATTTTAATGCTTCAGGACAATTTTCCTTGATTATTTCTATATTATTTTACCAATATTACTTTTTTTTACTATAACTTTCAGTTGGTCTTGTATTTTCTCTTCTTGATTTATTCTCGAAATATTTTTTTCTTATAAGATATTTCACTTTCTTTTCTATTTTTTTTTCATTTTTCATAATCTGTTTAATCATTTCTTGGTCTCTAATAAGTTCACTGGCTTCACTTTACCCAATTCTAAATTTCAAGGTTAAATTTTCTTCCTTAAGATTATTAATATCCTTTTCTATTTGCTTGACGTTTCTTTCAAACCATTCTTGTTTTTCTTGCATTATTCTCTTTTTTTTAACGTTTTTTCCTCCAACACTGTCATTTGAGTTTCAAATTTTTTAAATATCTTCTATAAATTTGGGGGGGCAGGCAATCATTTCACATTATTCTCTGGGGGTTTCTTTATTTCGAAAATCCTTCTCCAAAGATGAACCCTTTTCATATTACCATAATAGCTGGTGTTTTTTTTGAGCAGTTCACCTTTTCTTTATTTTTCTTTTTTTAAATTGAACTTTCCTTTTACTGGCTGCATGAGTAACTGGGAAAGGGAGAAGTGAAGCTGACTGTGTCTGGGAGGGGGTCTCCACAACATTCCATTTATACACAAAACTAAACTACAAGCATAAAGCCACTATTGAGATTAGAAGTTGGTTGCACTGGGGAAAGGGAAAAACTGGGGATGTCAGTTAAAAAAATACTGGCCTCCCCCCCATATGAGCATCTGGGGCAGGGGGGGGGGGGCTTGTTCTACTACAACTCAAGAGAAATGAGAATATCAAAGGGAATTTGGGAAGGCCAGAGCCACTGGTGTGAAGTGGGGAAATTCAGAGTTTGGGGACAGTTTGGCAAATGGGTGAAGGGCTTGCCCTGCCACTGCTAGGGTCTCCTCAGCTCCTCGGGTCTGGCATGAAAAGGACAGCTCCAGTAGGTGGGGCAGGAATGGGAGACTCATAAGGGCTTCTCCTCCAGTGAAATCATGGCATTGCCATATTTTTTTGACCAGTTTCTCGACCATGCTACAGCATTCCTTCACTTCCTCATAACACTTCGCATGTAATTCATGTTAGATTCCTGTCAGTTTCTTCTTGATGGTGTCCTTAGAGGTGGCATAGATCATTTTGCTCTTGAGGGGGAGAACACTCGGGGGTCAAGAAGGTGAACACCAGGTCCTCCTTCTTGCTCTACTTGGTGTTGTAGGTGGCATCATAGAGCACGTAGTGGCAGTCCTTTTCTGGCAGCATCTTGACAAAGGTTGTGTAAGGGTCATCCACAATCTGCCCCCTGACCCCACCAGGATCTCCTTACCCTCCTCCAGCAAGATGTTCTTCTTGCCCTCACTGTGGCAGAACACCATGGACTTCTAGCACTTCCTTACCTCCTTGGGGGGTCGACGACTTGCAGACCTTCATGTTCATGGAGACTTTGATCACCCTGTCTGAGACAACCACCCCAGAGGCCATGGTTCTGGAAAGGAGCGAGCAAGCGAGGGAGGCAGAGCGAGGGAGGAAATGATGTGCGCAGGAGAGGCTCGCATTGCTCCTTCACCACCATTGCCTGGAGCCGACTGAACCCATAATAGCTTTCTATGGTGGGATTCTATCTCCCTTGCCTGAGCATTTTTTGTGCTAATAGTTCAATTTTTGTTATCACTTCTAGCCCTGGGGTATAGGAAATGTTGCCTCTTCCCCAGATGTTCAGTTCTCCCCTCTAGCCTGGAACTGAAGACAAACCTCCAACTTCCTGTAAGTGTCCACAGTGAGAGGTATTCTGCCCCACTGTTAATGTACACACCAAGGACATGCAGGTTCCTTCCTGCCCCCGCTACTCTTTGCAGTGCAGATGGGTCTGGTAAGCATTATCAGCAGAAGTTCACTCAGTCTTTCCAGGCTCAAAAATTCAAGTTACCTCACTATATGGAAGTAAAAGTTCCTGTAGCTTGGCTCTAAGTAGACTCTCAAGCAAGCTAACCCCAAGACTTCCCACTGGTTAGTATTTTTTTCAATAAATTTAATTATTTATTTTCTTCTTTACATCATTCATTTCCATGAGATTTTGAGTTACACCTATTCTCCCCAACTTTCCCCTAGGGAACACCTCAAAACAGGCATCCCATTGTATAACACCTCCCCCAATCTGCTCTCTCTTTTGTCCTGGAGTTTGCCCCTCTGACTTTCTGGTAGGGCAGTATGGATCTCCCTAACACAGTGCCTGTATATCGTAATTCCCAGTTGCATGTAGTTAATAATATTAATAATATACATAAATATATATCGTTAACATTTGATTATAGAACTTTAAATTCTTGATCCTTTCCCTTCATCCCTCTTCACCCATCCCCACTGGAAAGAAAAGCAGTTCAATACAGGCTGTACATGGGTAATTACGCAGAACATCACCACAATGGACATATTGTGAGAGAGTGATTATATGTTCCTCCTTTCTATCCTCCCTCCCCTTTGTTCTATTCTCTACCCTGTCCCTGTTCCTTTACAGAAGTGAGTTTGTCTAGCAACTCCCCCCCTCCAACCTGCCCTCTCCTCCATCATCCCACCCCTCATCCCCATCAACTCTACTCTCCTGTGCATCAAGATACCCCTTACTTCCCTAAGCCAAATTTAATGAGAGTAAAGTTGAACCTTTCCCTTTTGCTTTCATGTTCTTCCCCTCCATTGCAACAATTATCCCTAGGCCCTTTTATATGACATGATTGACCCCATTCTGTTTCTCCCTGTTTCCTCTCATTCTAATCCTCTCCCACCTTAGAATTTCACCTTTTATATTATAGTCCCTTCCTATTCAATTGATCCTGTGCCCTCTATGCACACATATATACACATACTCAGATATGTGTTCATATACATATATAAACCCTCCTATATAGACATATGTGTATGTATACATTATACACATACTCATATATACATACACATAGGTCTATATATGTGTATGTGTGTGTATACACACATGTACACACACACATGTATGTTTGTATTCCCTTCACCTATCCACATACTGAGGAAAGTTTCATAAGTTACAATGACCATTTTTCCATTTTGGCATGCAAATAATTCAACTTTGATAAGTTCCTTATTATTTTTTTCATGTTTACCTTCTCATGTTTCTTGTATTTGAGTGTCAAATTTTCTTTTCAGTTCTGTTTTTTTCAGAAAGTATGTTTGAAAGTGGGAGCCAAGATGGTGGCATAGAAGCAGCAAAGCTCTGCAGCTCCCACAGAGCCACCCTAAATACCCATAAAATATAACTCTAAACAAATTTTACGGCCCCCATACACACAAAAATACAGAAAACACATCTCTCACTGAAGACAGCTCAGCAGGAGGGGATCATCAGGACAGGCGGAGAGCCAAGGCCAGTCCAGCCTGAAACCACAACCGTGGCCAGGCCCCAGGGTGGATGGGAGGAGAAGAGCCACAGCTTGAGTCTACCCCAGAGAGCAGATATACAGCACATGGAGCAATCTCCACATCACTCAAAGGTGGGAAAAATAAGGGTTAGAGAAAGGTCAATGTAAGTGTAGGTCTTAAACTAAATTTGGGGAAGGAAAAGCAGTACTACAGATATGTCCATGGGGCAAGGAAGCAGGGGGTAGAGGGGGAAGGGCAGGATCTGCTACAACCAGCAACTGCCCCCTGTGGGCTTCTTCAGAACTCCTGACCTGCAGACGCTGCATGGGGGCCGAGACAATTGATAAGGGAGAAGAGCTCTTGTGTTGAACGGCCTGGATCCTGAACAGAGTCTTTGGTGGTGGTCCTAGGGTGTGCTTTCAGCAAGCCAGAGCTGGTGGAGACTGCATCACCCCCCTAATAGCTCCAGTAGGTGTGAAAAGCCCAGCAATTTGGGACAGAGCTTTCCCCCCTGGAAGCAGAGAGCTACAGACCTAAAAAAATCAACCAATTAATTGACTGGCCAACATGAAGAAAAGGAAGCAAAATAAGAACAGCAATAAAATTCTAGAATCCGTTTTTGTGGACAAAAAGGATCAAAGCATGGAACAGGAGGAAGACAACACAGTCAGAACTCCCACATCAAACACTTCCAAGACACTCAAAGATTGCCTACAAGCAATAGATCAATTGAAAAAGGACTTTGAAAGACAAATAAGTGGAGTGGAGGAAAAATTAGGAAGAGAAATGAGAATGATGTGAGAAAATCATGAAAAGAGAGTCAACAACCTGACTGAAGAAAATAACACTTTAAAAAACAGATTAACTCAGATGGCAAAAGAGGCCCCGAAAGCCAAGGAGGAGAAGAATACCTTAAAAAGTCAAATTTACCAAATGGAAAAAGATTCTCAAAAGCATTCTGAAGAGAATAATCCCTTCATCATTAGAGTGGAGCAAGTGGAAGCTAATGACTTTATGAGAAACCAAGATACTATTAAACAGTTACAAAGAAACAAAAAAAAAATAGAAAGCAACGTGAAATATCTCTTTGAAAAAACCACTGACCTGGAAAATAGATCCAGAAGAGACAATCTGAAAATTATTGGTCTACCTAAACTCATGAACAAAAAAACAAATTGGAAAGCATCCTTCGAGAAATTCTTAAGGAGAATTGCCTTGATATTTTAGATTCAGAGTGCAAAATAGAACTTGAAGGAATGCACCAATCACCTCTTCAAAAAGATCCCCAAAAGAAAACTCCTAGAAATGTCATAGCCAAGTTCCAGATTCCCCAGTTAAAGGAGAAAATACTAAAGGCTGCCAAGAGAAAGCTATTTTAATGCTATGGAAACACAACTAGGATAACCCACGATCTGGCAGCTTCTACACTGGCGGATAGAAGGACCTGGAATATGCTATTTTGAAGATCAAGGGAGCTAGGATTGAAACCAATAATCACTTGCCCAGCAAAATTGAGTATAATATTCCAGGGGAAAATATGGTCATTCAATGAGGTGGAGGACTTTCAAATAGGCTTGCTGAAAAAAAAGAACCAAACAGAAAATTTGACAATCAAACACAAGAAGCACAAGGTAAACATGGGAAAGAAATCATAAGGAACTTACCGAAATTGAACTATTTACAGGTGTAATGGTAATTAATTTGTTTGATCAGATGTTAAGTAGATTCTAGTAACCTAGTGTTAAGTATTGAACTCTTTCCATTGGTGAAAAGGTGTGAATTCCCAGAACTCTGTCCATTGGTGAAAAGCTGTGAATTCCCCTGTGACTTGGAAGAATGCTATTGGCTGAGACACTCACCTGTTTACGTGGGAGAAGGCCAGTGCTTATAAGGAAGAATTTTACAGAGACAGGACAGATCTTAGATTTGGTTCCTGAGTGGCTGACTAAAGATATGAACAGGATGGGACTTTGTTGTTGGTGGCCTGGCTGATCCTTGAGTTCCAGGCAAGAGAAGTCCTGAAGGGTTTGAGGTGTGCTGAACCTTGTGAAGTTCAGTGTATGATAGGGATTGCCTTGAGGAAAGGACAAGGACCTGGGAGCTGTTCATCCCTGAGGACTGGACGAGAACCTGTAAGCTTTCAGCACCAGAATCTAGGTGATTGTCTGGCAGATTCAGGAGGGAGCTGGGACCAGGGAATGGGGATCCAGGGAATCAGAGAGACCATCCAGAGACAAAGTGAAGAAAAGGCCTCCCCCTTGGGCTAAACTGAGGTTTGTTGGAAATCAAGGGGCGGAAGGATTTGTGTGGCTGTCTAATAACTTTTTTGGAAACTAAAGTTAATGGTTACCCCAGGAGTGGCAGATCAGTATATTGGGAACTGTTGATTGAATCAACTCCCTCCTAGGGAAACTAGGTCATTCCTTTGTTAAGTGATTGACTGGATCTCTGATTTGATTGATTGAATCTTTAAGTGTTAAACTGGTTTCTCCTTTAGGGAAACCAGCTGATTCTTCTTTTGTTCCTTGTTCTAAATATTGTGGTTTTTTAAAATGAGATATAATATAGAGACTTTCCTTGTTCTGAAGATTGTGTATAATATTGTGAACTGTTGAAACT
>JAQQSW010022706.1:0-10409 GCA_028646575.1 Pseudocheirus occidentalis
TCCTTCCTTCCTTCCTTCCTCCCTCCTTCCCCACCAATATTTTATAGAAGTATAGATGTTGGAGCTTAAAGGAATTGTAGAGACAATCTAGTCAATCCCCTTTATTTTACACATGAAGAAAATGAAGCTTAGAGGTTAAGTGATCTATAAAAAGTGATGGAGGCAGAAAGTAGATTTGACTTTTAGAACCAAAAATAATAACAAAATTCACCCACAGGAACAAAAGGCCAAGAATATCAAAAAATACAATGAAAAAATATAAAGGAAGGGGACCAGCAATACCAGATCTCAAATTATAATATGAAGCAGTAACTATAAAAATAATGTGGAACTAGATAAGAAAGAGTGGTTGATCAGTGAAACAGATTAAACACACAACATACAGAAGCAAATGAGCACATAATTTAGTGTTTGATAAAACCAAAGATCTTGCTATTGAGGCAAGAACTCACTATCTGTCAGAAAGCAGTCTGGCAGAAAATAGACAAACAACATTTCACACTATATATCAAGATAAGCTCAAAATGGGTACATGATGGGAAAAAAGGGTGATAACATATAAGCAAATCAGGGGATCACAGAAAAAAGTTTCCTGTCAGATCTATGGAGAGAGGAAGAGCTCATGAACAAATAAGAGAGGGAGGTTCATGCAAGGTAAAATGAATAACTTTTATTACATTATTTTTTAAATGAATTTATATTTATTTTTAACATTCTTTTTTAAATTTTGAGTTTCAAATTCTCTCTCTCCCTACATTACCATTCCTACTCCACCCACTGAGAAGGCAAGAAATGTGATATTAATTATGCACATGAAATCATGTAAAACATTCCATAATAGCCATGCTACAAAAAGAGCAAGAAAAATAAGAAAGTAAAAAAAAATCATGCTAATTTGATACATTAAATTAAAAAGGGATTGCAAAAATAAAACCAATGTAGCCAAAGTTACAAGTAGGAAATGGAGGGGGAAGAAGATTTATAATTTTTTCTGAAAAGTCTCTTTTATCAAATATATAGAAAAATGAGTGAAATTTATCAAAATAAGAATCATTTCCCAACTGATAAAAAGACAAAGGATATAACAGGCAGTATTTGGAAGAAGAAATGAAAGCTATCAATAGTCATATAAAAATGCTCTAAATCACTAATAGAGAAATGCAAATTAAAACAATGCTGAGGTAACACCTCACATCAATCTGACTGGCTAAGATAACAGAAAAGGAAAATAACAAATAACAAAGGAGATACAGGAAAACAAGGACACTGATGCACTGTTTGCGGAGCTGTGAAATGGTCCAACCATTCTGGGGAGCAATTTGGAACTATGTGCAAAAGGTTATAAAACTGTTCATACTCTTTGACCCAACAATACCAGGGCTAGGTCTGGATCCCAAATAGATCAAAGAAAAAGGAAAACAACTCCTATGTACAAAAATATTTACAGCAGCTCTTTCTGTGGTGGAAACTGAGTGGACACCCATCAATTAAGAAATGGCTGAACAAGTTGGGGTATATAATTATGATGGAATACTATAAGAAACAATTAAGAAAATGGTTTCAGAAAAACCTGAGTAGACTTATATGAACTGATGCAAAGTTAAGTGAGCAGAAGTAGGAGGATACTGTACACACTAAAAGCAATACTGTGATGATAATCAATTGTGAAAGACCTTAGCTACTCTGATCAATACAATGATACACAAAAATTCCAAAGAACTCATGATGAAAAATGCTATACACCTCCAGATAAAGAACTGATGGACACTGAGTGCAGATTGAAGCATGCTATTTTTTTCCCCTTAATTTTTCTTGCTTCTTTTGGGCAACATGGTTAATGTGGAAATGTTTTGCATGACTTCATAAGCATAATGGGTTTTGTATTTCTTGCCTTCTCAATGGGTGGGGGAGGGGCCGAGGTAAAGAGAGAATCTGGAACTGAAAATAAAAATATTTTTAAAAATCAAATTTGAACTCAGGTCTTATCACCCCAAATCTAGCAAGCACTCTTTCCTATTATACTGTGATGCCTCTGCAAGAGATTTAAAAACTGAAATTTGAAAAAGTATTTCAATGTAACAAAGAAAGATACTTAATGACATAATTATAAATCAGTCTTGAACTTTGTATTTCACTGATTGCCAGAAAGACAAAAGAGTAATGGTTCAAATAACTGTATCAACTTGGACTACCTTTCAAGGTTCCTCACTATAAGCTGCCTTTCAGCTTGAGGGTCTGCCTACTTCTATTATAATTTCCTACCTGTTCTTAAACTTATTTGTAAAAAAGGAAAATTGTTGGGTAAAATATTTGTAGCATTAAAAAAACTACCTGCTCCTCAAAAGCTGTAAGATACAAAATAACTTACAATAGACAGAATGCAATGCTACTTCGGATCATGAAAGTAACTAGAAACTGTCACATAACGAACCACAGACACTTTTAAGAGTATTATTTTACACATACAATTTAAGTACTAAACACTTCACAAGAAATTAAAATGCTCAAAAACAAGAGGTACATAAGAAAGTATCATGTTTATTTCCAACTATTAGTGTCATCTATCCCTCATTACTTTGTCCTCCTCACTGCCTTATATTTTGCTACTTTGTATATATTTGCATTCATTCACTTTATAAATGTTGCATATATTTATTAAATGTACTTTTTATCTCCTCCAGTAGAATGTAAGTTCCTTGCCTGTAGAACTGTTTCATTTCTTTGTGTTTGTATCCCAGAGCCTAGCATAATGCCTGAACACTAACAGATACATGCTGATTTATTTCTAAATAAAGTTTATATGAAACATATACTGAGTTAGAAATAGAAAAAAAAATTCAGTACCTAGCAAAATAGGGCAACAGAAAAAGTCATTTTATCAATAATGAATTTAATAGTTCCTAATACCCAGGATTAACAATTTCGTCAAGGAGAAACTGTAAGGAAGGATATGGTATTTTTAAAAACCCAATTTTGTTTACTGCAGCAAAACTTGTTTTAAATCGAAAAGCCCTTGTCCCATTCTGATGAGTTTTTATCCTTCAAAGAGTGAGTGAGCTTAGTCAATGAATTTCGGAAATTCTTTTCTCAGTTCAATGTTGAAATGAGGCAAACACTGTATATAGCTCTTCTCACCGGTCCCCACAGTTACTTTGGCCTGAGGGTGGCAAGGAAGGAGTGATACTATCTCCTCACATCCAAGATTGATTCAGCTCTCACCCCACAAACTAGATTCCTCCGAACTCAAGGGAACCTGCTGCTGAGAAGCCGGGGTCCCGACAAACATGGGCGGGAGGAGACTCAATCAAGTTGTCATTAGAAATCTCGGGTGCCTCAGGAACCCCACTACAGCGTGAATTCCGTAACACTAGCGACGGGACGCTGAGGCCGGCAGAGCCAGACTCGTCCAGGGCAGGCAGATTCTGAGTGCAGGGAGAGAGACAAGGGTGGAGGAAGGCGATCCGAGGTGAAGTTCTGCCCGTCGTGAAGGGCCCGACACCCCAACCTGGGGGTGATAGCGGGCGGTGCCAGCTCCAGGGCCATCCCTGGATGGGCGTCCGGGCACAGTTTCCATTTAGCCTGGCTCTCTCTGGCGGTCCACAGCGACGGAATGCTTTCTCTCCCCTTAGACGGTGAGCTCCAGAAGGGCAGGGATCGTCTTATGCCTTTCCTTTGTATCCCCGGAGCAGAGAGAAGCGCGTGGTCCAGAGCGGGGAGCTTAATAAAAGCTAGTAGACTAGCCGGGCGGAGGAGGAGGAGAGAGGCGGGCGGAGACCACGGCTGCTACCCAACTTCACTCCCTCCTCCTCCTCCTCCTCCAGCCGCCGCAGCCTGGCACCACCAAAGGCCGGAATCCCCTCCCCTCGCCCCCCACAGCCCATACTGAAGCGATCCCACCCCCGGCCCCGCCGCCGCCCCAGCCCCTTCCACCGTTCCTTGGGCACCCGCGGCCCGGCTCGGCTGGGCGGCGGAGAGAGCGGCGGCGCGACCCCAGGGAGGGGGGCGGGGAAGGGGAGGAAGGGAAAGGCCCAGACGCGGAGAGAGGAGAGAGAAGAGGAAGGGGCTCCTCGCGCCGCGCCGGGGTTCGATATCCGTTAGCAGCAGCAGCAGTGCCGGGGTGGGTGTTGGGTAGACGCTAACCCCCTTCGGCCCCCTCCCCAGCCGGACACCCGGGGCCGGAGCCGGGACCGGGGCCACGGCGGCAGGCATCCATCCTTGCCCCGAGTCTCCCGCACCCAGCGGCGCCAGCCCAGAGAGTGAGCCGAACAGAAGAGAGAAGAGAAAGTGAAATGAAACACCTTCTCTTCGGCGACACCTACCCCTCCTTAGGAGCGCTGCGCCCTCGCTCCCCGGCGCCACCAGTCTGTCCGGGCCCCGGGCGCCGCTCTCCTGACAATGGCGCGTCCCCTTTAAGGAACCGTCTGATCGGAACCAGTTTAGTCGTTCAACCTCCCTCCGACTCCGGTTTTCCCCGATTTGTCTCCCACTAAGCCCGGCGATCTTTTGGCTGTGGAAGCAAGGCTGGTTCAATCCTTTCCTCTGCACCCTTTTGATTGGTGCGGGCCGCTCCAACAGGAACAACATTCGTTTCCCCTGAATGGATGGTCCAGCCGCCCTTCCGAAGTCCACCTACCTCTAGCCTTCCCTTTTACATCGGTTGGTCCTCGCTGCTATCACTCAAGGAAATCTCCTCTGGCATTGCTCCAGTGAGCTGACAATCACCCGCATCCACCCTCACCTCCGGATGCCGAACTTTACTCTTATTGGTGAAGGGCCACCTTCCTGTGCATCTGATTGGACCAGAGGGGAACGAGCCTCACTCCCCTCGTCTTTATCACTCAGCCAGTACCGGTTTGGGAAGAGCAGCTGCTGTTGGTTTGCTTTCTTAAAAAGAGATGTTTTCAGCGCCTTTTCTTTTAAACAAAAACGGGTCGGGGTAGAAACTCGTAATTTTGCTGGAGAAAGGCCTTAAGTGAGGATAAAAATATTCAAGATTTCTCCAAAACTGTAAGATTTCCCTAGAAGCAAAACTACAAGTGGCATTGGGTTCTTGTGGAACAGCAGCTTCTGATCCCCCACCCCCACCCCCACCCCCACCCCCGACTTAGTGTGGTGTAGGGCAACCCGGTCCCTAAAGTACTCACGAGTCTGACCCTGGGGCGTTCTAGTACCCACTGGGCTACTGATCTCAATCTTTGTTCCATAAGTCCTTATGGAGTCCCTACCCCACTGGCGGACTTTGAGACAAGTCACTTTAATCTGGCTCTGCCCCTTAGTTTTCACACTGCAGAAAACTCACAGACTTAATGTGATACCCGTGCTTCATAACTGCTTGTTGAATGGGTAACTTTCCACCCTCCTGAATGTTCACCTCTATGGCCTAGGGATGGATGTATAGGATAGTTTCCCCTTGATGACTAACTGTCAATCTAGCATAGCTGGACTTAGAGTTAACAGACATCAGTTGAAATTGGATCTCACCTCTGATTAGCTGTGTGACCAGTGGGTCAAGTCACAATTTCTCTGCGACTCGTTTTCCTCATCTTTAAAATAAGAATCTTCGGGTTGTGGTTCAGTTATAACCGACTCTTTGTGAGTTCTTCTTGGGGCTGTCTGGGCAAAGATACTGGAGCAGTTGGCCATTTCTTTCTCCTGTTCATTTTACAAATGAAGAAACTGAGGTCAACAGGGTTAAGTGACTTGTCCAGGGTGGCAGAGGTGGTAAGTGTCTGAGATCGAATTTGAACTGAGGTCTTCCTTATTCCAGGCTGGGTGGTCAATTCACTGTGTCACCTGGTTATCACTTAAGACTGCAGTTTACAGGATACCTGTAGTACTGTTATACCTACCTCATAGAAAGGTAGTGAAGATCAAACGAGATTAAGTATAAAGTGTTTTACTTTAAAGTTATGTAGATACCACCTATTATTAATCTATTTAAATTTCTTTATATTTGCAGAAGAGAAATTCCTGGAGGGTTGCAAAACATTACCAACTCACTGCATGCAAAAAGAAGTTTGGTATATATCTACTCTACACCAGAATGTATGTGATGTGTGTATATGATATAAGCAGTTTCTTTGGGAAGATGTATGATTAAAACAGATGTATGGCTAGATAGTAGATAATGTTAAGATGGAAGCCACTAAGTAGTGAAGGTACTAGGGATGTTTTACAGTATTTATGATATGACAGGAACTACACTCCAAAGGGTAGCGGTTTGTAACACAATCATGAGTTTGATAGACTCTGGAAGTATGAAAGCATTGGCCAGCACCAACTTTTGCGAGGCAGCATTCAAGTATAAATGGAGAGAGGGAAGGTCAGGAAGACCTAGGTTTAAATCTCACTTGTGATACAAAGTTTGACTGACAGGTCACTTAGCCTTTCAATGTCACAGACACCTCTCTAACACTTCAAGTTCTAGAGGGTTGCTCAATTTGTATCAGCAAATAGAGTTTCTACTTTTCAAGTTCTCTCTGCTGACAAAATCATGGGTCTAGAACCCCTCAAAAATTAAATCATATCTTTATATAATTACATATTTATTCCCCTTTGAATAAAGTAGTACTTCTTTTGACTTGTTCTAAATTTCCTTAACTCTCTTTGAGTGTTAAATGTATAGTTTAAGTATAGCTTTCTTATATATAGCTTATGAGGGGCAAAGAAGATTGCTATGCTGAGATGTAATTGATTCATTCCATTATTCACCTGCAGCTCTGCCAGGCTTCAACTCCAAGGAACAAGAGAAGATGCCTTTTCCAGGATAAACCATTACTTCTAATCTCATCACCATGCTCCCAACTCAAGCCTTGGATTCTACCTCCCTCAGCCTCTTCTGACTGGAGGGATGGAGCAGGTAGGGTACTAAATTCCTTCCAAAGCTTTCTTTTATAGAGGGCAGAAATTGAACTTCATCACCAACTCCATTTTCCATCTGTGGCCCTTCCTGCTTTTGTCTCCAAGAAAAAAGATGCCCTCACACTGGGTACCTCCCATTGTCCCCTCCTCCCTTTCAGCTTTCTTTCATGTGTTCCTCCATTAGACTGTATACCAGGGCAAGGGTTGTCTTTCATAATTTGTATCCCTAGTGCTTAGCACCTTACCTTGCATATGTAATTGTTGTTGAGTCATTTTCAGTCATGTTTGACTTTTCCTGACTCCATTTGGGGTTTTCTTGGCAGAGAGACTAGAGTGGTTTGACATTTCTTGTTCCAGCTTATCTTACAGTTGAGGAAACTGAGGCAAACAGGGCAAAGTGACTTGCCCAGGGTCACATAGCTAGTGTCTGAAGCCATTTGAACTCAAAAGGATCAGTCTTTCTGACTCCAGAGCCAGGACTCAATCCACTGCACCACCTAACTGCCTGCCTGTCACATAGCTAGTTGATATTTGTTGTCCTTTGTTCTTGAAGAGGACCAAAATGACATCACCATGTTGTTGTCAAGGTATAGCGTGTCTGAATATGGCTGATTAGAACAATACAAAGTTGGAAGGCTCTACCATAGGTCAGATACAAATAGTTAATGTGAGCCTTTGGAGGGGAAAGGTCTCTAAATTTGTGCATTTCATGTTTCTTTTGAGCTACTGCAATTCTGTTTTGCTCATAGAATCCATTTCTTTCATGCTGGTATGCCATGCAAGGTAGTCCTCTGCCAGTCTCTCCCATTACTCACAATCCATTCCTAAGTTCTTCAGAGAGATTTTGAGAGTGTCCTTGTATGGCTCCTGTTGACTTTCATGTGAGCACTTGCCTTTTGTGAGTTCTCCTTGAAATAGTCTTTTAGGCAAACATATATTTGGCATTCAAACAATGTGGCAAGCCCATCAGAGCTGTGTTCTCCACAGTAGAGTTTGAATGTTTTATAGTTCAGCTCAAAAAAGGACTTCAGTATCTGGTACCTTATCTTGCCAGGTGATCTTCAGATTCTTCCTAAGACAATTCAAACTGAAACATTTCACTTTTCTGTCATGGCACTGTTAGACTGTCCACGTTTCACCGGCATACAACAATAAGGTCAGTACATCAGCTCTGCAGATTCTCATTTTGGTAGGCAGCCTACCACATTTTCCTTCAGAGTCCTAAACACTGAGCTAGCTCTAGCAATTCATATGTCAACCTCATCATTTATGTATACATCCCTGCAAAGTATACTTGCCAAGGTAAGTGAACTTATCAACAGCATTCAAAGTTGCTCCTTTGCTGTAACTGATGGTTTCACTCACGGATGGTGTGGTGCTGACTGGTGGAAAATCTCTATTTTCTTGGTGTCAATTGTTAGGCCAAAATTAGTATAAGTAGCATAAAATCAATGTATACCTTGTTGCATGTCAGCCTCAAAGGCTGCACAGAGTGCACAACCATCTGCAAACAAACAAAACCATACACCAGCTCTCCCTCCACTTTAGTCTTGGCTTATAGTAATTTCAAGTTAGATAATTTACCATCATTTACCATGAAGACAGCAGACCTTGATAATATTTTAGTCCTTGTTAAGGGTGTCCAACAACATCACTGAAAACATCATGTTAAAAGCATGAGAACAAGCTTACAGCCCTGCTTCATTGTATTGGTGACCAGGAAAAGTCCATCATCCAGAACCTGTGCAAGCCTGAAATTGACGTCCAATACTGATGAACTTCTCTGGGTAAACACATTTTGTCATTATCTTCCACAAGCCCTCATGACTGACAATATCAAAGGCTAATGGATGTTGTCTACAGGTCTCTGTTCTACTATATTTCTTCTGGAGTTGTTGGACAGCAAACACCATATTGACCACACTGGCTCTCATGCAGATGACTGTCTTCCCAGTAAAGGATCAGCCTAAAAGAAGACTTGGGTAAGAATCTTGCCAAGATTCTTAAAATGAGATTTTAAGAAAGTTAAAAAAAGAGTCCCCATTGTGATTGTCACAGGAAACCAATTTCCTTTTCCCTTATAGAGACAATGGAGGTGTCCTTGAACTCCCGTAGGATAACCTCCTATTGCCATACAACTCAGAAAATTTCAGTCATCTCTTCTATGAGCAGTGGACCCCCTTGCCTTGGAAATCTCAGCTGGAATAGAATCAGTACCAGGTGCTTTGCCACATGAGAGGCACTGAATGGAATTGAAAATCTCTCATTCAGTTGGAAGTTTGGTTAGAGAAGAACTGACTTCAATCTGAGGTATATAGTAAGGTCAGTGGCTTCAATATAGATTGATGATGGTCTGTTGAGAACACCATGGAAGTGTACAGTCCATCTCTCCAGGATCATGTCCCTATCACAAATGAATGGTGCTCCAGCACCACTGAGTGGTTGGATTGCACCATATGTCTTTGGCCCATGACCAGCCTTCAAGGCATCATAAAAGCACTTTGGATTGTTACTATCAACATAAAACTGAATTTCATCTACCTTCTATTTGAGCCAAGAATCCAGCAACTCTGTATAACAGGTGCTTAAAAAATGTTTATTGAATTGAATTCCATACCTGGTAAAGATTCTGGAGCTTTGAGCATCATCTACTTATGAAGAGGCCAGTAGCAACAATGAAAATGTCTTTGTAATCAGAGTACGTAATAGAATGTTTTACGCTTAATAAATGTTGAATTTAATTTAATAGACTTTGATTGTATTTCCTCTTAGCCATTCTCTGACCATACTGAAGATGCTTAATTTTTTTCACTTTTTAACTTTAAAACATTTTAATTTAATTGAAATTTTTAAAAATTATGCCAATGCATAATTAGGTTCTCTACAACTCTTAAAAGAGTTTCTTGACTTTTCTTAAGGTGCAGGCCTCAGAACTGCAGGAAGCATTACACAGTAGAGTCTGTATAATGGGTAAGAAAAGTATTTTTCTTTGGTTTTGGTAATGCCTTCCTAAAGACATTCAGCATTATATGAACTTTTCTTTAATTCCAAAAGCATGCTGGACTGATATCTTCAGGAAACAGTCTACAATGACTTCTATATTCTATTACTAGATCCTGATAGCTCTAAATTCACAACTTTATAAATACAATATGTGTTATTTGCCCCTAAAATATTCTATCCTTGACCACAATGATCATCTTCCCACTTTTCTTCCCACTCAGTTTCATCCTTTTATTATCCAGAATGGCTTAGTCTCATTGACAACCTAGAGAGTTCACTTGTATACTCCCTCTTCCTAATGATTTTTTTAAATTTTTTTATTTGTTTTCTTGTTTACATCATTTATTTTCATGACGTTTTTGAATTACAAATTCTCTCCCCATCCTTCCCCTGCCCCAACCCTAAAAAAGCAATCCCACAGTAAAGCCTCTCCCCTGCTCTGCTCTCTTACTTTCTGGTAGGGCAGGGAGGGTCTCCTTATCCTGGCCCCTGTATATCTTAATTCCTAGTTGCAGGTATTACAGAACTTTAAATTCTAGATTCTT
>JAQQSW010022707.1:0-10409 GCA_028646575.1 Pseudocheirus occidentalis
GGGAAAAAATTTGAAAATCAAGGAATTGTAGAACTGAATCTTGTAAACTAAAAGTAAATAAACAAATCAATTAAAAACAACAAAAAAAAGATATTGGTTCTGGGGACAGTTAGGTGGTACAGTGAATAGAGCACTGGCCCTGGAGTCAGGAGGACCTGAGGAGTCAAATGCGGCCTCAGACACTTAACACAAAAACCAGCCATGTGACCTTGGGTAAGTCACTTAACCCCAATTATCCTACCGTCCTCTCTCCAAAAAGAAAAAAAAAAGATATTGGCTCCAAAATATAAATTAACCGAGAAAGAACTTTTTACCTGACAACTGCAAAGAACAATAGATAGTGGCCTAGCAAAAATTACATTTAGACTAATATTTTTTTTCCATATCCTATAGTAAACTTGAAATAAATACATGAACTGAATTAAAGGACATCCCATATTTTTAAAATTATACGAGAACCAGAATCAGATACTTTTCACAGCTAAGGCAAGGAAATGAATTCTTAACCAAACAAGGGATAGGGAAAATAATAAAAGATAAAATAGATCATTTTAACTGTATGAAAGTAACTACTTTTACATGAACAAGACTAACAACTGGGATAAGGAAACTGTCAACTCTTGGGGGAAAGGGAGGAAAACCATTAAATAGAATTCACTAATAGTGTGATAAAGTTATTTAGATAAATAAGAAACATAAGCATATAAATAGCCTTTACCCAATGGATGATTGATAAGAATTGTACAAGTAGTTCTCTAAACTATTAACAAGCACATACAATCACTGATAAGCTCCAAAGCACTAATAAGAAAAATTAAAATCAACCAACTAAATTGTCACTTCACATCTAGAAACTGACGAGAGATAATTAATACTGAAAGGCAAAGACAAGCACAATGACAAAGCTATGAGTTGATCCATTCTAGACAGTTGTTGCTTGTTCAGTAATTTTCAGTCATATTAAACTCTTTGTGACCCCATTTGGGGTTTTCTTCACAAAGATACTGGACTAGTTTGCCATTTCCTTCTCCAGCTCATTTTATAGATAAGGAAAACTAAGGGAAATGGTAAAGTGACTTGTCCAGTGTCACACAGAATCACATTTGAACTCAGATCTTCCTGACTCCAGGCCCAGCACTCTATCAACTGTGCCACCTGAGCTGTCCTAACATGCTAGATAGCAATTTGCAATTATGCTAGGAAAGGTATTATTTTTCAATAAGTATTCATTTTCATAGAAAAGCATTCAACTTGTGGACCCATTTTCAACCTACTGATCCTTCAAAGTTTTAAACAAAATTATCACAAACAAATATGAACTCAAAAGGTCATCTAGATGAATACTCACTATTGAAACAATGGGCATTCTTCATTTTTTTCCCCCTATGTGTACAATTAGGATAACCTTTTAAAAAAGTCAACTTTTCAGTGATTATGACCGCATGCAGGAGTCTTTACAATATTCTAGGGATTGATATAATCATCACAATGTCAACCACAATCAGGATCACCAAAGAGGACTTCATCGTTAATAAGGAATAATTCTCCTCTTGAAATTGGGCTTTGTATGAGTCTCCTATGAGAGTGGTGAGGATCATTATTGGGAGGCATATAGCTCCCTATTTTATGCCTTGCCTGATATTAATGGTTTTAAAACAAGGTTCTCTCTTTTGTTATATCATTAGCAGAATTAATTTTTTCTAATGGTAGATACTTTATTGAAAGAGATCTATAAGACCACATGTTACTTTTAAAATAAATGGGTTTTTTTTTTAATAGTCAGCAATAGACAGTGGGATCTTGTGTTTTCTATATCTTTAAATCAACAGTGTAATTGAAAAGAAAAGTGTCTTAGCATTGTGTCTTAGCATTTTTATTCCTTTAGCCTTCCCATTCTCTTCCAATTTTATCGGGGTTGATCTCAATGCATGTGCATGCTGTTTGTTTGGGTGGGGTTTTTTTTGTTGTTGTTGTTTTTTACAAATTACATGTAGATGGAAAAGTAGAAACATAGCCCAGCTTTTTTTGAACTGATTCCTATATTACCTCCAACATGGACCTGTATACTCTCTGCAAACTAACTCTAGTTTTCCACCTCTAGATTTCCACCTCTTTCCCCCCAATATTAGATCTTAATAGTGCCATTTGTACCTCCTCTATAAGTATATGCCAGTGGGCTCCACTGATATCAATGGTGAAGAGTTTGTTACATAAATTATTTGTAGGTAGAATCCTAGGAATGGGGTGAAATAAGGAATAACCTAGTGCTCAGTTATTCCTTTAACAGAACAAAGACAAGAAAATGACAAGATAATTCCTTCAGAAATAATTTGACATCATCTCCCTAGCCACTTGCTCCTGGTACGCCTTCCCATCCCACAGATATGCTGTGGCTATGAAAGTCCAAAGTAAACCTCTGACTTATCAGGGCCATAGTTTTAGGATCTCACTTTTGGAGTTAATTCATTAACAACATTGTATGTACCTTCATACCAAGAGGTAGGAAAGTCCGAAAATTATAACATCCCTGAGAATTAGGAGGGAGGAAAGGTTGGAGCTAGACAAGAATGTGGAGCTAAGTAGGGGGAGGGAGGCCCAGCAACATTGTTTTCTTGTTAGTATTATGAAAGGACTTTCTCCCTGCCCCTCTGTGGGCTGGAACTCCATGAACTCAATTAAGACCTGGTGTATGAAAGTTATCTCCAGAATTGTTGGATCAGTTCACAAATCTACCTACAATGAATTAGCATTCCAATTTTCCCCACATCTTCTCCAACATTTATCTTTTTCCTTTGTTGTCATATTAGCCAATATAGTAGGTGTGAGATGGTACCTCAGAGTTGTTTAATTTGCATTTTTTGAATGTGATTTAGAGCATTTTTTTCATGATTATAGATAGCTTTAATTTTTTCAACTGAAAACTGCCTGTTCATATCCTTTGAACATTTATTAATTGGGAAATGACTTGCATTTTTATAAATTTGACTCAATTCTCAATATATTTTAGAAATGAAGCCTTTAACAGAGACACTGGCTATTAAATTGTTTCCTGGCTTTCTGCTTCCTTTCTAATTAGCTTGGTTGCACTGGCTTTATTTATATAAAACCTTTTTAATTTAATGTAATCAAAATTATTCATTTTGCATTTTCTAATGTTCTCTATTTCCTGTTTGGTCATAAATTCTTCCCTTCTTCATATATCTGACAGGTAAATATGACCCTTTTATGTCTAAATTAGGTTCCTATTTTGACCTTATTTTGGTAAAGAGTAGAAGGTGCTGATCTATGCCTAGTTTCTGCCATACTGTTTTCCAGTGTTTCCAGTAGTTTTTGTCAAATAGTGGGTTCTTATCTCAGAAGCTAGAATCTTTAGATTTATCAAAGAGTAGATTACAATAGTCATTGATTATTATGTCTCATGTATCTGACTTATTCCACTGACCTACCACTTTGTTTTTTAGCCAGTACCAAGTAGTTTTGATGACTGCTTCTTTATAATACAGTTTTATACCTGGTATGGCTAGGTCACCTCCCTATGCATTTTTTTTCATTAATTCTCTTGATATCCTGGACCTTTTGTTCTTCCAGATGAATTTATTATTTTTTTCATCCTACAAAGTAAATTTTTTGGTAATTTGATTGGTATGGCATTGGATAAACAAACTGAGTTAGGTGGAATCATAATTTTTCTTAAATTAGCTTGGCTTACACATGAACAATCAATATTTTTCCAGTTATTTAGATCTGACTTTATTTGTATGAAAAGTGTTTTGTAATTGTGTTCATATAGTTCCTCAATTTGTCTTGACAGGTAGACTCTCTCAAATATTTTATGTTGTCCACAGTTACTTTAAATGGGATTCCTCTTTGCTAGTTTGTTAGTAATATACAAAAATGTGAATAATCTGTGTGGACTTATTTTATATCCTTCAACTTTGCTAAAGTTATTTATTATTTCAAGTAGTTTTTTACTTGATTCTACAGGATATTCAAAATATATCATTTGCAGAGAGTGATAGCTTTGTTTCTTCACTGCCTATTCTAATTCCTTCAATTTCGTTCTCTTTTCCTATTGCTAAAGCTAACATTTCTAGTACAATATTGAGTAACAGTGGTGATAACGGACACGATTTCTGCTAATTTTGTTATTGATAGGGTCAATTATGCTGATAGTTTACCTAACCAGCCCTGTATTCCTGATATAAATCCTACCTGATCATAATGTATTATCCTCATGGTAAGTTGCTGTAATCTCTTCACTAGCATTTTATTTATTGGTGAATAATTTTTTTCTCCGTTTTAGCTGAAATATGCCATTCTCAGCACAGATGAGAGTAATAATTAAGTCATAATATTGTTAGTTATGATTCACTATTAAACATGTTTTTGCTTAATTATTTCATTATCATAAGGTTGATTTATGGTTTTTTTTGGAAGTCAGAGATTATTCACCAAAATGGCTAGTATGTAATGAAAAGGTACCAATAAAATTATTTTTTTAAACCTTCCAAATCTTATCTACCTTCTGACTGCTGCTCCCCTTACAGTTTCGTCCTTAAAAGCCCTTGGAATGACTTTGCTTAGTTGGATTTCTCATCAACCTTTCTATTAAATTGTTTTTTTTCCCCTCTCCACTGCTTCATTCTGTTTCATAAAGGCAATATTTGTTGCTACATAATCTTCTACCATCTTTTTTCATGAGATTTCACAAAGAAATTTATATTCTAAACTAATGGTACCCTTAGCAAACTCTTTTTTTAAATTAAATATTTGTGGAATACATATCATTTTGCTTTACTTGTTATGACAAATGATTTACAGGAAGTAAGCATCTATTGACAATCATTCCTATGGCAAAGTGGCTGACATAGCAACTGGAAGTCAGTAAGACCTGGGGGTTCAAGTGTTTCCTCAACACATCCTGGCTATAGGAACAAGTCACTTAAAGTTAGGAGTATAAAATGTAGCTGGATCTCCATTGATAATAGGACATTCACTGGACAGTTTCCTATACTAATGACATCATAGATCCAGGAAAAAAATTTTTTATTGTAATCTGTGTCAATAACTGTTTGAAATAGGCTACAATGCAGTAGTTTTAAATGCATGTCTTTTTTCATTTCTGCTTTCTCTTCTAGTTTTGTATTCATTTTTGACCTTTGTTCTATTTATGCCAGTAGGCTAAATATACAAAAATAGCTGATTCAACAAAGACTCAAATATAGTAGTAATAACTCATTTCTTCTCAGATAAAATGTACTTTTCTTTTTAATGTCATTTCATCATCGCCACATATCTAGCACCTTCCAATTATTTTCTAAAAGAAAATAATTACAACGTATAGGTCATCAGATTTTAGGGCAGTTTACAATGTGTTAAGACTCTCCCATTCATTTTTGCTGACCTCTATTTTCCAACATTTTTCACCTTCCTCATCTATCTTCAATTGACTTTGAAGTTACTGAATAACAAAATATAAGATCATTTAATCTAATAGGTTTCATGGAGTTCTTTGCAGAATGTCTCTACTTCATACTCTGAAATATAAGTGAGCATTCAATTATCTTACATACAAATACATATGGTCTACTTACAAATACATATGAGAAATGTAAGACGATCTGACTAAGCATTCCATTAAATTATTTCTTGCTGTCTCTGGACACAAGACCAACTCCACCAACTACTTTGTTTCCCTCTTTCCAAGAATAGTTTTTAAAGCCATACTCAAATTTAGCTTTCTCCTCCTTTCTGAATTTATTTACATGAGAATATTAAGATTAAAAGATTTTAATTCTAGGGGGCAGCTAGGTGGCACAGTGAATAGAGCACCGGCCCTGGAGTCAGGAGTACCTGAGTTCAAATCTGGCCTCAGACACTTAACACAAAAAAACTAGCCGTGTGACCTTGGGCAAGTCACTTAACCCCAACTGCCCTCCAAAAAGCAAAAAACAAAAAAAAAAAAAAAAGATTTTATTTCTATACTATTCAATTGTTGGAACTGAACATAAATCTCACTTTTAGAATAGAAACAATTATATTAATATTTATAAATGGTCTAAAAGTTATCAAATTCATGATCAACTCTCTCCTTTTCTGATCTTCTGTCACCATCACAGAAACAAAAGGGGCCACACAGGACCGAAGGCATTTTTATATTTTCCTAAACAAATTTTTAATGTATGTATATAGAATAAAATTTTTAAAAATTTTAAAAATCTACCAACTCAATTTTTAAATTCTTTTGGTGACATAAAAATGAAGACATTTAACTACCTCAAAAAATGAAATCTAATAGACATTATTTGCACAAAAAATTTCTTCAGATATTAAAGATGAAGACATTCAGTAACATGCAGAATGGTTTTAAGCATTCATGTTACTTACTTATCTTTTATTTCAAAGCGGTCATGAAGCCATCTTCTCATAGACAACTGTTCTTCTGGGACATCTTTTTTGTCTATGCGATCAATGTGAATGTGAACTTTAGGACATTCTTTGCAGAGAAATTCTAAAAAAGAAAAAAAGACAAATGATACCCATTTCCATTTTAATATAACGAATAGAAAATTCAAGCTTTTTGGTTCCACATCGATACAGAATAGTGGAAATCTGATTATCCTGCTTCTGCCATAACTTCAGAAGACATTATAATTAAACTGAGAGATTATATTTTTCACTTAAAAATAGGAAAATATAAAATTCCTAAAATGACAGTAAGATATTGAGTGAGTCTGTTTTCACAATGGTACAGCAAAAAAGACCTTGTGAAAGGCAGACAGTTGAAAAAAACAGGAATCTAGGCTCTAAAGGAAAAAGGAAGTCAGAATCCAGAAAGACCAATTCTCTTCAAATACGCTCTTCTCTAGCTATTACTTTATAATACCATCCAAACAACACTGGAATATGCTTTTTGAAATCTCTTCAAGAATTTAACTGTTTTAGGGCAGCTAGGTGGCACAGTGAATAGAGCACCGGCCCTCGAGTCAGGAGGGCCTGAGTTCAAATGCAGTCTCAGACACTTAACACAAAAACTAGCCATGTGACCTTGGGCAAGTCACTTAACCCCCACCTGCCCTCCAAAAAGCAAAAAAAAAAAAAAAAGAGAGAATTTAACTGTTTTTCTAGAAACTATTTAATCTACTACTATAAAATTTCCAAGGAAGACAAAGTATTATAATCTAATATAACTCACAATTATTATTTAAAAACTACAATACCTAACACCTAGCACTTCTTAGACAGCTGATAATTAGATAGGCATATTTCCGAGGACAGTATAGAAATAAAATATGGAGTTATAGAACCATCATCTAGCTCTGTTGCTAAAGAAAAAGGAAAGAAGAATTATGGGAATACCAGAATAGAAAAGGAAACTGAGAAATGGGATAATTCAAGGAAAAAAAATGTGACTTCTGAATTTTATTTCATTATTGTAATTTCTTAAGGTGGTTTGCCTAAAAGAGAACATAATGATAGAGTCCCTTGATGTATGAATGTTTGAAGAGAAAGCACATCATAGGGATTATAGGTCACTCCATTAACAACTTTATTCAGCATTTACAAAATACTAAAGCACTGTACTAAACCCTAAAAACAGAAAGAAAAGCAAAAATATGAGTTATGCCATGAAGAAGCTTACAGTATAAATGAGAGAGAAACTTGGAGAGAAGGTACTAGTGGGAAAAGGGAGAAAAAAAGTAGAATAGGCTTCATCCAGAAAGTAGGGCTTGAGTGCATTCTTTTTTTTTCTTTTTTTGGGGGGCGGGGGAGGGCAATTGGGGTTAAATGACTCACCCAAAGTCACACGGCTAGTAAGTGTGTCAAGTGTCCTTGACTGACTCCTGGGCCTCCTGACTCCAGGGCCAGTCTTCCATTCACTGTGCCACCTAGCTGCCCCAGTGTGAGTGCATTCTTAAAGAATCAGGTGGCAAAGATGATGACGCAGAGCATTTCAGGCATGGGAGGGCAGGGAGTAAAAAGGGCATGGAGTGGGGGCAGTAACATGTTTTAAGAAAATAACTTTGGCAAACTAAGTGTGGAGATTGGTGTGGGTTAAGACTTGAACCAGAGAGATTAACCAGACAAAACAGAGTCTTGCACCTGGGTGGCACCTTAGAACAGAGATAGGGACATATGCAAGCTATGTTGTAAAGGTTAAAATGGTAAGACTTGGCAACAGATTGGATATTTATGGTTTGGGTATGAGTAATGTCAAAGATATCAATAAGGCTACAAGCTTGAGTGAAAGGGAATATGTAATAGTACTCCTTAATAGTTATACTAATGTTAGGAAGAGGGGGCAGAGCCAAGATGGTGGAGGAAAAGCAGGAAATCGTCCAAGCTCCCCTCCAACCACCTCCAATACTTGTAAAATATGACTCTAAACAAATTTTAGAGCTACAGTGCCCACAAAGTGAGAGAGAGAAACAAATCTCCTGCTGAAGGCAGCCTGACAGGCTGACAGGAAGGGTCTATCACACCAAGCTAGGAGCTGAAAACAATCCCGAGTGAGTTGTCTGGTCCTAGACCAGGGGTGGCCCCAACCAACAGCACAGACCAGCTAAAGCAGACTTCAGGAGAATGAATGACCAGTAGCTGTGGCAGTTTCCAGATTTCTCAACCCATAAACCAAAAAGAAAGTAAAAAGTCAGTGGGGAACTCTGTTGGAACTGGGTGACAGAAGAGCATGGTGTGGCCCCTACCCCCAGGGTGAGAGGTGGCAGAGGCAGGGTGGCTGCAGCTGATGCCGCCTGGCTGCCTCCAGAGGTCCTGGCCTGCAGATCTTAGGGGAACCAAGTGACCATTCAGAGGGCAGTCACTCTTGCTTTGACTTGCCTGAATCTGGGTCGCTGCTTTGGCCAGTGGTCCTGGGATGAGAAACACCAGTGTGCCAGAGGTTGTGGTGGCTGTAGAGAAAGTGTCTTCCTCAGACCTCTGACAACATCTGTGAAAACCCCAGCAATTTTGGACACAGTTCTCTCCACTCTGGAAGCAGAGTTCTTCTCTGACAAAGAGCTCAAAAGTCAAGTAACTGGCTGGCAAGATGAGCAAGCAGAGGAAGCTCAATCAGACCAGAGAATCCTTTTTTGGGGACAAAAAGGATCAAAACACGGAACCAGAAGTCAGTGAAGTCAAAATTCCTGCATCAAAAATGTCCAAGAAGGATATGAACTGGTTATAGTCCTTGGAGGAACTCAAAAAGGATTCTGAAAATCAAGTAATAAAAGTGGAGGAATAATTGGAAAGAGAAATGAAAACGAAGCAAGAAAATCATGAAAAGCAAGTCAACAGCCTGCTAAAGGAGAGCCAAAAAAAAAAATACTGAAGAAAATAGCACCTTAAAAAAATATATTAACTCAAATGGTGAAAGAGGGTCAAAAAGCCAATAAGGAGAAGAATGCCTTAAAAACCTGAATTTACCAGATGAAAAGAAATTTAAAAGCTCACTGAAGAGAATAATTCCTTCAAAGTTAGATTAGAGCAAATGGAAGCTAACAACTTTATGAGAAATCAAGACACCAAAAAGCAGATCCAAACAAATTAAAAAATAGAAGACAATGAGAAATATCTCACTGGAAAAACCACTGACCTGGAAATAAGATCTAGGAGAGATAATTTAAAAAGTATTGGACTACATGAAAGCCAGGATCAAAAAAAGAGCCTAGAAATCATGCTTCAAGAAATTCTCAAGGAAAATTGCCCTGATATTCTAGAACCAGAGGATAAAATAGAAATTGAAAGAATTCACCTATTACCTAATAAAAAAGATCCCGAAAAGAAAACTCCTACGAATATCATAGCCAAATTCCAGAGTTCCCAGGTCAAGGAGAGAATATTACAAGCTGTCAGGAAGAAACAATTTGAGTATTGTGAAAACACAATCAGGATAACACAAGATCTAGCAGCTTCTGCACTAAGTGATCAAATGGCTTGGAATATGATATTCTGGAGATCAAAAGAGCTAGGATTAAAACCAAGAATCACCTACCCAGCAAAACTAAGTATAATGCTTCAGAGGAAAATATGGTCATTCAATAAAATAGAGGACTTTCAAGCATTCTTGATAAAAAAAAACAGAGCTGAACAGAAAATTTGACTTTCAAATATAAGAAGTAAGAGAAGGATAAGGTAAACAGGAAAAAGAAATCATAAGGAACTTGTTAAAGTCGAGCTACTTACTTTCCTACATGGAAAAATGATAATTGTAACTCCTAAGACTTTTCTCAGTATGAGGATAGCTGAAGGGAATACACACACACACACACACACACACACACACACACATAAATGTACACATACATATATATGTATATATGAGGGTGGGTGTATAAAAATATATGTGCGTGTATACATGTGTACATGTACACATAGAGATCAGCTGAATAGGAAGAGATGATATCTAAAAA
>JAQQSW010022708.1:0-10408 GCA_028646575.1 Pseudocheirus occidentalis
AAAATGTCATGAAAATGAATGATGTAAACAAGAAAATAAATAAAAAATATATCATGAGAAAAAAAATAGAACCTACTACGTGCAAGGAACATTCCAGGTTTAGCCAAGACTGACAGAGATTTTGCAGTCTTCTGGGTGTTTTTCTTCTGGTTGATGCTGGAGCAGCACAAAGGTTCAGCTAATTCAAAGTTTTGGTTAGTTTCATTGTTCCAGTTAATCCTCCCCTACAAAGAGGGAGCAGAGGCAGGCAGAGGGGAAAAAAAAGGAGAGCAGAAAAACTAATTTTAAACTGTGTTCCTGTAGAGAAAGAAAATTTGGTAAATCTTTTACAAAAGATGAATTTGTGTTTTTATAGAAATGCTTTAAAAATGTGATTTTCTTTATTCCCTTATATGAAGAATCTATTCTTTTTTAGCCTGACGTAAATCTCTGCTCAAAAAAGGGCCAAATGGCAACCTGGGATTCCTTTCAAGTCTTCCAAACATCAGAAAGCAAGTAAGGAAAATGGGTGACTCCCAGCTAAGGCTGTATTCATTAAAATAGCACCTTATGGCAAAACTATGACTCAGTCACTCTCCGGCATATGTAAAGTAAATTTAGGCTAACAGCTACAGAAGTGAACTCAGTGTGGAGAGAAGAGCATTATGAATAATACATAGACGTTAAGGACGAGCAAAAGCTCCTTTCCTTATGATGGTTGCTATTTAAAGAGTAGCGGTAACTGAACTAAAACCTTTTGAAAAGCACACATTGAGCATGAACCACGCTTTGTATTCTAGAAAGTCTGACGTCCATGGAGAAAAAGCCCAGACTGTATAATACATAACGTGTATCCAAGTATCTTCTGGGTGGTGGAACAGCCATCTGCAGTTTGGAAAGAGCTTCTCTTTGTGGAAGCATTTGTAGAAAAGGAGAAAAAGGTGTCTCAGATCCCATTCAAAAGTCATTAAGTTAATGGCAAAGTTAATCCAAAATGAGACAAGGGAAGGCAGACACTTCTCCTATTCCCAGGCATCAGCACAGGAGCAAGGTGTCCCAGTGGGTTTAATCGCTGGGCCTGGAGTCAGGAAGATCTCAGTTCAAAACCAGCCTGAGACGCTTGCTAGTGTGTGACCCTAGGTAAATCATTTAATTTGTCTTCCTCAGTTTCCTCAACTGTAAAATGAGAAGAATAGTACACACCTCCCAGGGCTGTGTGAGGGCCTACTGTGCTAATACTTGTAAAGGTGCCTGGCACATAGTGGGTGCTCATATATAAATGCTACTTATTATTATAGCTCTTGACCGATGTTGCTGCTGCTGTTCAGTTGTTTTTAGTCTTGTCCAACCCTCTGTTGACTGTTTTGGGGGTTTTCTTGGCAAGGGTACTAGAATAGTTTGCCATTTCTTTCTCTAGCTCATTTTGCAGAAGAGGCAAACAGGGTTAAGTGACTTGCTCAGCGTCACACAGCAAATAAGTGTCTGAGACTGGATTTAAACTCAGGGAGATGAGTCAAGAAGACATTAGGCCTGGTGCTTTATCCACTGCGCCACCAGCTGCCCACTGGGCTCACAGTGAGAGTTTCATAAACACTTGTTGACTGACTGGCTCACCTAAGGGCCTACTGTCTCTCCCAGGATTAGCATAATCAGAGGGGTCATCATTTAATAGAAAAGTCAACGGATTTGAAGTCAGTGTTCAAATCCTGGCTCCCCCACTTACTCTGTGATCTTGGACAACTCATTTCACCTTTATAGGTTTTGGTTTTCTCACCTGTAAAATTAAAGGTTTGGATTAGATGATTTTTGAAGTCCACTTCAAAGTCTAAAGCTATGATCCCATGGACTAAAACCCCATCTCGAAGTGAATTAAAGTTTGAAGGCCTTTAAGGTCCCTTTTTCCTCTGCCTTTGCCTCTCTCCAGATGTATAATATACATGTAAACAACTACATACAATGGATATATGTGTGTGTATTCATATGTACACTGATAATAATTTAATATCAATTTGATAAATCTCAATAAAGGGCCAGGGCCTGAGCTAAGCAACCAGAAGAAACTCCTGGACCTAATAGCTTCTTTGTTCTTCCTATGTCAACAAAGTCAGATGGGGCTTACTTTATGACCCTAAAGGCATTAACCCAAGGCACTAACTTGAGTAATGGGACTTTTTCTTATCTTAATATTTTTTGGACATATACTTTGTTTTGGAAAGTGAATGGTAAAGAAAACACAGATATCCTGAGTCATAATTTCAGTTGACACTTTGTCAACACTCTTATTTTATTGTATTTATCATCTATCCAATTAAGAAAATTCCTTTCTCATACAGTGATTAAACATTTATGGAGATCATAAATTTGTGTGACAGAGCCACCCTGAATTGGGATAGTTCTAAAATGTATTTAAATTTTCTGATTCTTTTGTTCAAGGCAGTTAGAACTTAGCTTCTGGCTCCTTGTACAAGTACACTAGCTTCATCTGACTATAAGGGAAAAATAAATACTAAAATGTACATCACCTAGACTGTCTCCTTTAACCAGACTTTTCAGGTTAACAACATACATGTGTGTATATGTGTGTATTTATATATATATATATGCATTGTGTGTATACACATGTGTTTAGATATAAATATTATATTTATGTGTAAATAGTATGTTTATACATAATATAATATATAGAAATACACACATATATATTGTTACATGTATTCCCATCTTACAGATGAAGAAAATGAGGCAGAGGTTAAGTGACTTGTCCAGGGTCACACAGCTACTAGATTTAAATTCAGGTCTCCCTGACTCCAAGCCCAGCACTCTTTACTTGTCACCAGCTGCTCTGCTTAGTTTGAACTCAAACATCATCATCACACTTCCTTTTTTCAGATTCTTTTTGTGTATAGTATTCCTTTTGTTAGAATACAAGCTACTTGAGGGCAGGGGCTGTCTTTTCTTATTTGTATCCCCAGCATTTAGCACAGTGCTTGGCACATACTAGGCACTGAATAAGTGATTATATCATATATATCATATATATATATAATATATATTATATCCATCACACCACTGACCTGCCTATGATGTTATATTATTAATAATAAATCATCAATTTCATAATTGTTAAATTATACTATTATTATTGATGGTTATATATTGTCTTAATTGGCATATTATCTATTCTATAAAATATAGGGTATTTATTTCCTTTTATTCAATTTTATCATGCCATTCCCCTGGGAACATTTGACTACCTAAAGCCAATTTTCTGCTAAAATATATATAGCGGATATATATCCTCACATATGTGCAAATATATTTATATACTCTGTGATCCAGATAAAATTTGATTCATGGAATGATAGTATTAAGGAAAAACCATTGACGTTCCTGAGACAAGAAGGTAAAAGAAAATAAAAAATAAAATATAGAATCTACAAAAATTTTTAAATTCTCCCAAAGTGATTTATCTAATTCTATTTCTAGAAGAATTTCCCTGACACCAGACTTTTGGCTATCTTTGTAACATGTAAATCTCTTCCCTTCAATTAGACCATTGTGACTTCTTGTAGATTGTGAGTGTAAGATTTTCAAACTCAGTTGTTTAAAACTGAAACTTATTTTGTTTACTTATTTGTTCTAACAATTTGTTTAACTTTACCAGAAGGAAACATGAGATAATGAATCTGTTTGGCTAGGCCTATGTGACTTTTATGGCCTCTTGGGTCATAAAGATTGCTATATGTGAAAAAAGAAATTATTTCTTTGCCTCTCTGATATAATTTCCTCTACAAAGGCTTTGTCAGAAACTCCAATGTTTGTCCAAAGTTATTTTTCTACCTTCTGAACATGTACTCAAATATAATAAAACCTAGACTTTTACCTCTGTAATTTCTGTGTTGTGAAAGATTTATTTGTCAACAGTAACTATCACAGGGCACCTGGTTGACACAGTGGATAAACTCACCAGGTCTAGAGTCAGAAAGACCAGTGTTCAAATGTCATCTCAGATACTCTGTGACTCTTGGCATGTCACTTATGCAGGTTTGCCTCAGTTTCCTCATTTGTAAAATGACCTGGAGAAGGAACCACTTCAGTATCTTTGCCAAGAAAACCCCAAATGGTGTTATGAAAAGTCATACATGACTGAAACTACCTGTCATATGGAACTCAGAGGGAGATATTTCTGCCATAACAGTATGTACATGTTCACTTATAGGTACATATATATGATATTATAGAGTATATACATATGTTCACACATATATAAGCCCATATATCCAGCGTATATAGTTGTTGGACTGCAAGCTCCTTGAGGGGGAGGACTGGTTTTTGTTTTGGGGTCTTTGTATCTGTGTTTAATACAGTGTCTAAAACATAGTAGGTACTTAATAAATGCTAGCTGACCGACTTGTTAAACAAATATTTTATCACTTATTCAAACTCTAAATGTTCCATGTTCAGAATAGAAGAGATTTGAATCCTACCTTGAAATAATTGCAGTGTTGACAGGGTCTGACTCGATGGCTTTTATTTTCTTGGTTTTCTTTTTTTTTTTAATTTTTTAATTTACTTTTAGTTTACAACATTCAGCTCCACAATCCGTTGGGTTCCAATTTTTTGCCCCCTCCCTCTCCTTTCCCCTTCCCTCTCCATGAAAGCATGCAATCCAATGTAGGTTCTACAAATACCTTTGCACTAAACATTAGTCAACTTGTAAAGAAGAATTATAACCAACAGAATGACCTAGAAAGAAGGAACAAAACAAAACAAAAAAGAAAGACAGTGAGTAGTTTGCTTCCATCTGCATTCAGACTGGAGTTAAGAAAAGAAAAAAGAGTTGGAGGAGTACTCCCTCAGCCTTTGGCCAGCGCCACTGGTACCAATGAAGGCACTGATTCAGGCATATCCATTAACATGATTACTGTCTATAATCTGGAATCGATAAGGTCCTTCTACATTGTTTCTTTAATCTGGCCTTGTGATTAATCCCATTATTTGCTTCTTACTCAGAAAACTGTTGCCTCTCAGGGCAACAGAAATCTATTTAGGTGAAAGATCTTTGGACTAAGAGGTTTGGTGTTAGAGATTTGTAGCAATTAATGACCCTGGACACTCAAGTCATTTAGAGCCATAGGTCAGAGATAATTTGTGGTAGGTCATAAGTGAGACATCACAAGGAAGGGAAGTTATGCTCTGAGGAGCATACATTGCCACTCAAGCCTGAGCTCTTCAAATTCACTCATTTAGGCCACCATCACCCAGGGATCCCAAATATGCTTCTGTAGACAATGGAATACCATATGGAGCTAAACTCCATATCTACCCTTTGGACCTCTGCTTAGCCATCTGTTTGGTGACGTACTCAGACTCCAAGTGTCCCACTGCAATAGAACCAAACAGATATGATTCTCACCCAAAGATATGGTGCAAATTCATTTCAGAAGGAAGATGGTAGTACTAAATAGAATAACCTGACTATAAATATAGTAGTGCCAGGGCAGGGGATAGTCTGTTCTAAAGTTCTCTATTTCTTAAAATTTATTTTTCAATGAACCAAAATTTATCCTTGTCCCCTCCCACCTACTCTTTCCCAGTGAAAAAGAAAGAAAAACCATTTGTAGCAAAAATGTATTGTCAAGTCAAACAAATTCCTTCTTGGCCATATCCAAAAAATTGTGTTTCAAATGACACTCTGGGTCCATCCCCTCTCCATCAGGAGGTGGGTAACATGTTTCATTATGAGTCTCTCTGGAATCGTGGCTGGAAGTTCTTAAAAATCTTTCAAATTTTTTTTTGGTTTTACAAAATTGTATAAATTGTTCTTTTAGTTCTGTTTGCTTCATTGTGCATCAGTACAAATGAATCTTCCCATTTCATTTTAAACTACCTCAATCATCACTTCTTCCAGAACAAAAGCATTCAATCATACACATATACCATAATTTATTTGTTTAGCCATTCACCAATTGATGGATACCCCTTCAATTTCTAATTTTTTACTACCAGTAAAAGGGCTACTATAAACATTTTTGTACATATGAGTCATTTTTTTTCTTTCTCTGATCTGTCTGGGTGTGGTGCCAGTAGTGGTATTGTTGGTTCAAAGGGTATGGCAGTGATGTAGCTGCCAGAAGGCACCTGTGCTGTTCCCTGCACAATGTCAAGCTCTTCTGTCCATATCTGGGACCTCCTCTTGCCTAGTGCACAGCCACTAGCCCCCTTTCAGATCCCAGTCTGGAAGGTTCCACACAGCATGCTCCTGCCTATATATACCCCATCCTCGGTGTCCACTGACCCCACTGAAATAAGTGGGGGGAAATATTTACAAGATTGCAGTTAAATTTGATCATTAAACCTGAAGTTAAACTGCTCCTTTTAAGAGGATAGAAATTACAAAGTCTTCATGCCAGATGTTACCTTTTAAGACATCCAGTTCGAACCATTCATTTTGTTGAGAAAACTCAAATGCACAGTGGTGAGCTATTTGCCTAACATTATACTGTGACTGAATCCTCTCCCCCATCTCATAGATTATAGGAAATCAGAGCTGGGAGAAAACTCAAGATTTAGATGGTACAAACCTTTCATTTTACAAATGAAGAAGCCAGGGCTTAGAGAAGTCTTGTCATTTGCCCAAGTTGACAGTACAATAAAATGATGTAATAGTACTAATGTATAAAATGGGAAACCTTTTAATGAGTCAGTGTAGTATAGTAATGAGAATTCTGGATTTGGGGAGAGAGGCAACACAAGGACTCAGGCTTTATGCTTCCAAATACAGATACTATTTGAAAAATGTCCTATCTTATATGTTAAAAAATGTTATGTTGACTTAGGACTGTTACTTTTTTAATGAATGTTCTATTTATGAAGATACTCAATGGAAAATTTTCTATTTAAAAACAGGAAAAGTGGGGCAGGATGAGGAACAGCTGTATTTGGAGAAGAGGAAGAGAGAGGCATTTTGTAACTAATATGTAGTTAGTGCATAACTTTGAAGAAGAAAATTCCATTTTAAGGAAAGTAGTAATAGCTTTTAGAAGCTACATAAAGTACAAGAAGACTCAGAATTTCAAAATGATCTCAAATTCTGTCAATCATAGTTCATAGTAAACTTGTGTTCAAGCTGGCGCCAATTATTCAGGTTTTTTTTTTATTAGAAAGAATCTAAAACAATGGTTCAAACAATGCTGAACTCCTTGAAAATGACAGCAGTTGAGACTTGGTCTTCTTTTTATAGTTGGCAGGTTTCTTTGCTCTTGATCCACCTATACTTTTATATTTAGGATTACAGAATTTCAAAGCTTGAAAGGATCTATCTGGGTTATGTCCCCTAATTTTACAGAAGAGATAAGAGAAGCCCAAAAAAGTTCAACATCTTACCCAAGTGGCAAATGAGGAATAGAACCAGGACACGAGATCAGTTGTCCTGACTTCAAGTCCCTGGTCCCTGCTCTTTCAAAGATGTTTTCAAAGTGACGTTTTGCAGTATGATGACTACTCTCTTAGGGCAAAAGTACAGAAGAACAACCTATTCACCTGTAGGAGGATGCCAGATATGAAAATAAGACAAAGAGAAAGAATAATGAAGAAGGAAAGGAGTAAAATAGGGGAAGGAGGGAAAGAAGGAAGGAAGGAGAGAGGGAAGAAAGGAAGGAAAGTAGGAAGGTAGGAATGAAGGAACGAAGGAAGGAACAAAGGAAGGAGGAAGAAAGGAGGGAAGGAAGGAAGGGAGGGAGGAAGGAAGGAAAGAAGGAAGGAAGGGAGGGAGGGAGGGAGGGAGGAAGGAAGAAGGGAGGAAGGGAGGGAAGGAAGAAAGGAAGGAAAAATTAAGTATATACGTGTGTATATATTGAGAGAGACAAAGGCAGAGAGAGGCAGAGTTTTTGACTAGGCAAATAACCAATGTTATGACTGTGTTCTTAAGTGTTTATTTTTATCTTATTAATATAGATGCATATTGGTAGTTGAAAATAAATTTGAATACTTCCATGAATACATCATTTTACTGATATGGGTATTCCCTCCAACTGCACAGTCTCTTGTTTATAACATTCTTGTCTGTGCCTTTCCATAAATCTTCCACAGAATATCAACCCAATTAATTTGAGGCCTTATCCTCCAGTTATCTGCCTGTTCTCCTTGCCTGTGATTCATGACTGACTAACCAGTTTTCTGGTAATATGTTTCTAGGATGGTATCCTTTTACCCTGCTTTACTGTCTCATTTAGCTGACCTGGGTTTCTTAAAGGCTATGGCAACAAAACACAATCTCTGGCACGTTCTGTCAACCTGGTAACACTTTGAGGACCACCCTAAAACAACTGTGCCTGCTGTCCCAGAACCAGACTAATACAAAGAGGTTTATCACCAGTAATAGGTTGGTCATTAAATAATGAATATGCTTTTTAAAAAGAATACACCTCTTTTCTATGACAGTACTGTGATAATACTTGCTTTCAAGACACTTTAAATGTCTCAAGAATGGATGCCCTGGATGAAGGGGTGTGAGAAAATCTCCCTGGGCATCCTCGTCAAGCTTTAAGTTTCTTCCCATGGTCAATGAACACAATACTAAAGAGCTCTCAGGACTGCCAAAAGTTTGCTGCCCTCTTGTGGTTTATTTTGCCCTATTTCTCCTCATTTTCTAAAACTTAGCTTTACTATTTATTTTCAAACACTATTTTCCCCACTACCAGGGATGGCCAATAAAATCTCAGGATATGATCAAAATCCAATATACATATCACTGTATGCATTACTCAGAAAGGAAAATACACTACTTCTGAAGACTCATTTCATTTAAAAGGATTTCATTCCTGTTTCATTCTTTTTGTCAGGCTAGGAATATGTTCTTTGTTATAGGGCTTCTAGTTACATTTAGGAAATAATCCCATTATGTATTAGGAAACAAAGCACAAAATTAAAGCTAAAGTTTTTTTGTATGTTTTTTATGTACAAGGAATGGTGGGAGTGTTTGGATAAGATGGATACAATGACCTAAAGTTGAATAAATAAATAAAATAAAGTTGAAATAAAAACATGAAAGGGGAAAGGAATTTACACAGATGTGGACTTCCAAGAGCTCTCTCTTCTGTAAATCCAAATCTATGTTAATTATACAATTGCATACATGTTGGGCAAAGCCCCTTTCAGAATCAGAGTCATCATATCATCATATGAAGGGGCTAGGAAGGTTATAAAGGCAGGTAGCATAGGTGGGGGAAATTACATTGCCTTGTGCATTTAGCTTGCCTCTCTACCTTTTGTCTGACCACTCATCTCCATGGGAAAACTAGATGAACTTAGGGTTTAAAAAAGTGGAGAATCCCATATCCCAACCCAAAACTATTATATTTAAGCAAATAATCATTATCTGGCCAATAAGCTAGTCTTCATGAATGAAAATTTGAGAAATATATTGCATAGTCACCATAAGCTAGGGTAAGGTCTCTGATGGAACCAACCCCCCCCCCCCATACCAGTCATAGTACTAGAAAGAAAAGCCTGAGGGCATTAGCTGTTCTTCTGTAGGGGAAATGGGAAGCTTCAGAGCCGGGACTTGGTGGGAGAAAACTAAGAGTTTCAACTTTTTCTTGAAAAGCTGGCTAAAATAATATAATGGCATTCTAGCCAATTATTTCAGTTGAGCCAAAAACTAGAGGTAGCAAAGACTAAAGTCAAATAGCATATGCAAGAATCACAATTCTAGTAAAGGACAGTGTCTGCAAAAAATTGCAGCAGTATGCAACAATAACCAACATGCAGTGGAGACTGAAAGATAAGCATGTAGCAGTCTCTATCCAGCAGGGACTATGAGAACAGTATCAGTGGGAACAGTGCAAATGATATCACTAGAAGGTATGTGTGGCAGCATTAGATGGTTATTCATCCATGGACCTTGGCTATAACAATGCCTTTTGCAGTCGCCTCTCCACTTGTGCTCTCTAGACTACATACTCTTCCTGATGATAGTGGTGGATATTTTTTTATTTTTTTGTCTTCATTAATTTGTTTGTTTACTTTTTACTTTTACAAGATTCAGTTCCACAATCCCTTGAGTTTCAAATTTTCTCTCCCTCTCTCTCCTCCCCTACCTCCCCATGGAAGCATGGAATCAAGTATAGGATCTTGAAATACTTTCACATTAGACATTAGTCAGATTATAAAGTAGGATTGTGACAGATAGAATGAACAATGGGAAAGAGGAAATAAAACCAAACAAGAAAAAGAACGAGAGCAGGTAGTTTGCTTCAATCTGCATTCAAACTCTCTTCTCTCTAGTTCTTTCTCTGAATGTAGAATCTCTCTCCATTGTGAGTCTTTTGGAGTTGTCTTATAACCCCACATTGCTGAGAAGAGTCCAGTCTATCAAAGCTGGTTGTCACACATACATTGTGTCTGTAATTCTGTTCAAATTTCTCCT
>JAQQSW010022709.1:0-10408 GCA_028646575.1 Pseudocheirus occidentalis
ATATATATATACTCACATATGGAAACATACACACATTCATATTTGAAAACATACACATATGTATGTATATGCCAATACAGATATAGATATGCTCTATATCATCTGAGACACATGTATATGTATATTATGAGTGTACCTGGATGTGTGTGTATATGGGCAAATGAGACAAAAATTGCAAAGCACTTAGCACAGTTCATGGTGCATAATAAATATTATATAAATGCTTATTTTCCCTCTCTATATGTAGATGTGCATGTATTTGTATGCATGTGCTTTGCATATGTGTTATATACATATATGTATTATATATGTATAAGTATGTACATGCACATGAATTTTGCATATACACTTGTTGTCTCTTCTGGTAGAGTGTAATTGCCTCAAGGGAAAGGGTTGTTTCATTGAAAAAAAATGAACAGTGGTGGCTCGGTGGTGCAGAGAATAGAGCACCGGCCCTGCAGTCAGGAGGATTTGAGTTTAAGTCCAGCCTCAGACATTTAACACGTACCAGCTGTGTGACCTTGGGCAAGTCATTTAATCCCTATTGGCCTGCCTTCCGCCCTCCAAAAAAAGCAAAAAAAAGAACTCTAAACCCCCAAAACCTAGCAGAGTTATTTGCATATAGTAAAGGCTTAATACATGTTTATTGGTTTATTGGACACACATCCTTATCTAAAATACACCACATCAGATTAGAAAACAACACTTATGTATTTTTTTTTGAGAGAGGGTGTTAAAAAGCACACTTATTTTTGTTAATGCCTGACTTAAATGTTTAAGTTGAGGTAGTTGCTAGAGAGCTCTCTTCTAGAACACAAGCAACAAACTTCCTTAAATAGAAAAATAGAGGTAATCCAAGTGACCCTGGATATGGACTAAGAAGACCTCATCATTATATCCACTTTGCGGTTACTGGTGTAACCTTGCTTTCACAGAGCTAGCTTCTGTCCCCAAAATTCTTCATGCATAGCTTATGAAGTAAGTTTGGAGAACCAGGAGACTCAAATTTCAAAAGGAATTCCTCTTCCATGGAAAATGCTTAGTCAGCATTCTCTTCAATTTAGAGGGAAAGAAATGTACAACAAACAAGAGAAAGAGCCCCCTTTATGCCTTATAATAAACTATAATTTTTTTGATGATTACAACAAAATAATCCAAGAAAATATCTTGAACATTATGTCTATACACATCCCCCGCCCCGAATAGACTGTGAATTCTTTGAGGGGAGGAAATGTTTTCTGTCTTTTTCTCTGAGTTCTTAATGCAGCGCTTAGCACATGGTAAGCATAAAGCCTAGAGTCAGGAAGACCTGAGTTCAAATCTGGTCTCAGACACTTATTAGCTGTGTGACCCTGGGCAAATCACTTAACGTTTGTCTTAGTTTCTTTATCTACAGAATGAGCTGGGGAAGGCAAACCACTGCATTAATTAATGCTAATTCATTGATTGATTAACAAAACCTAGAAAACATTCCATTTTATAGTCTTAATACCAATGAAATATTGTGAGCCTTCCCAGCCTATAAAGAGTTGCCCTGTAGTTGACCTACCTAGGTGCCTCTAAAAATGGTCAGTGCCATTTGCAACAGAAATAGAAACCAGTTGACCTGTTTGTGTACTTCTCTGCCATGGGAGAAATGGGTTTGCTGATTCCAGCTGGGGGCCAACCTAAATTACAAAAGGATATAAGTGCACATGGATAAAGAAGTACCATGACTGAAAACTGAATACACCTCATCTTTAGTAAATTGGGAAGTGTTTCTATTTTTACTTCTACTCCTAGAACTAATTGTTGAATTAGAAGCTTTTACGTCATTATTGTCTATGTTCAGTTGTTTCAGACTATTTTTGACCCTATTTGGGTCTTTCTTGGCAAAAATACTTCAGTGATTTGGCATTTACTCCTTCAGCTTATTTAACAGATGATGAAATGGAGGCAAATAGGGTTAAGAGACTTATACAGGATCACATAGCTAGTAAGTATCTAAGACCAGATGTGAACTCAGGTCTTCCTGACTCCAGGCCTTACGTTCCATCCATTGGTCCACTTAGCTGCTACCCATTTACATTGCCTCAAGGGAGTTAGAATTTTGCCAGATATTTCATGCTAATATTTTGTCTTTGTTTTCAGAGCTGTCCTAAATGCAGAAATCTTGACAGAATCACAATTCATGAATTTCCTAATTGTTATTTCACACTGAGGATATTATTCATATTTAATCCTGTGAATGACCAAGTGGGTATGTACATGTACCCAACTAACTTATGATCCTGGCTAAGTCACTTAACTTCTATCTGCCTTTGTTTCCTCATCTATAAAATGAGGATAATAACAGTATCTGTTTTCCAGCATTGTTCAGATGATAAAATTACATGTGTGCAAAGTGCTTTGTAAATCTTAAGATAAATGCTAGTTAGTATTAATGCTATTATTATAATCAATGATGATAATATTTTTGCTTTTTCATACACTTTGACACAAATGTTTTTTTTATCTGAGTAAGGATGATGCCTATGAAGGATATCATTGTTTCTGACCTTAGATGATCTAACTCAGCATCATTCAGCTTGTTTTTATTGTTTGTGTTACATAGTAGTGATGTTTCCCTATGCTGTAGATAGTCCTTTTCTCTAATTCATAGTTTCTTCCTTGAGAACAGCTGCCCTATTTCTTCACTCATTTGTTCATTCATTCAGATGCATTACCTTCTGTATGAAGGTTTTCCTAATCTCCCTGGTGACCAGTAAGTCTTTTAAAATGTCTTTATTAAGTTCACATATTGTCCATCTTTTTTCTTCTGCTTTTGCTCTGAGGACTTTGAAATTAGAAGAAAGCTTATCCATGAGTTGGGGCCATGCTCTGGTATTTTCAGATCTTTCATACTGTCCTTTGGGTCTATTTAACTCATGCCTTTTCTCCCATTTCATGCTCCCTTTTTGTCCCAGTATCTGAAGCATCACTGAATATTTCAACGAAATCACATGAAATGCCTTATGGGTAAGCAGAAAAAGAAACTGAGTCCAGAAAAGTTCTCTACATTCAGATTTTGATTTAGCCACTTATTATTTGTATGATCTGGGCAAAGCATTTACTCTATCTAGACCTACCCCCAATCTTCTTTGCATAATTATGAAGTTGTGCCAGAACAATTTTCAAGCTTCTTATATAACTCTAAAATTTTCTAAGTCTATGAATAATTCTCTATTGATTATTTATGGAGCAGTGAACACAAACAGAATAGGATAGGAGATTTCTTATACTCTCATTGATCAATTTTCATCAGACTTTCTGTCTGTATTCTTGTCATTTTCCCCTAACTTCCAGTAGGCTGTGAGCCATCAGACCCAGTATTTATTTTCAGGAGTCAGAAAGTGAATTTGTTTACTGCAGTCAAGATTATCCTGAGACAAAACTGTGAAGTCAGTGAAGTTTGCCTTCCAATTTTCCCATTCTGTTCCCTGTCTTTTTGACTTTCGTATCCCTCCCCACCAGAAAAAATGGTTCTGATAAGCTTATTCAACCTAAGGAATAAAGGACTCAATGTGTTTCCTTTTCCAAGGGAAACTGAATTAAAATATTTTTTAAAAAATGTCATTATTTGAGAAACAATGATGTGCAGCAGAAAGATGCTGAATCTATTTTGAATTCTTCCTCTTTGTTGTCTATATGATAATTGGTAAGAGGTCTTACCACTTGGCTACCCAGTTCACCAGATAGTTGTGAGGAATCAATGTGAGCACAGACTCAAAGCTGGAAAGTTTTCTAGTATAACCTCATTTTAAAAATTAAAAACTGAGTCTTAGGATAATTGATGGGAATTTGTCAAAATGTTTATCATTATGGAGGATATGGGGTATACTGGATGCAGAGCGAGATGGATAAATTATAAATCCCATTACTAGTACTTGTTATCTCTTAGTTTTGGATACTTTGCTTGTAAAATGGAGATTCTGATTACATCCTAATTCACTTTGCAATAAAAGATTAGAAAAACAATTATTATATGCAGCATAAATTTTATTTTATTAAATTATTATTCAATGTTTTATTTTAAACATTCTATTTTACAGCAGTGATGCTTCCCTTCATTATAGTTTTCTTTAACCTCTAGTTCATGGTTTCTTCCTTGAGAAAAGCTTCCCTATTTCTTTGCTTATTCATTCACTGATTCATTGATTCATTCATGTGTTCAGGAGCATTGCCTTTTGCATGAAGGCTTTCCTAATTCCCACAGTGAACAGTCAGTCCTTCAAAAATCATATGAAATGCATATTTTTGTTCATCTTTTCTTCAGTTATTACTTTGAAGACTTTGAAATCAGGATAAAGGTTTTCATCTTGGACTTGGGAGTCAGGATAATCTAAATTTGAACCTTCTGACTGACAGTGGCTAACTGGGTGACAATGGACAAGTCACTTGGTTTACCTGAAGATCAGTTCTCCTCATCCATGAAATAAAAAGGAAAAGGAATGATGTGTCTAAGCCCACAGGTATCTTGAGGGGCTCAAGTGATATAAAATAGGGAAACAACATCAACATATCAGTTTTTTTGTGTTTATTGCCGAATGTCTCTGTGACTACTCAGATTTTTTTTAATTTTTCAACTGAGCACACCCAAATAGGATTCATTATTTTGACTTCCTTTGACCAGGGTGCTATCATTGTTGTGAGTAGGAGTTCTACACAATAGTTCAATACTCTCATTAGTCTCAGGACATTGTGATTGTGGTGTTTGGTGTTAGGGATTGATGCCAACACAAAGTACATTAATGGCTTCTGCTGATTGAAAACCATTTAGGTCTATGTGTTTGGGGAAGGTGTTGGAATAAAGATTTTTAAGAAGAATTTGAATGGGAGGGTGGAGCCAAGGTGGTAGAGAAAAGGCAGTGACTTACCTAAGCTCTCCCCCAAATCTCCATGAACACCTTTAAATAATGCCATGAAACAATTCTTGGTGTAACAGAACCTATAGCAGCATTAGAAAAAAATCATTAGTACCTTTGAAACATAATAAATATGAAATTTTCAATCAATGAATGTACTCCATGCATACATTCATTCCCTTTCATTTGCAAATTTGTTTTACATGCCTGGTTACAATATACAATATACTTTTTGTGTTTCCTTCTATGTGCAGTCTCTGCCACATGTATACTCCAATATGTGCCTTACTCTGGTCATTGTATGGTAAGTTATAGGAAAGTGTACCCCTGCTGGGGATATTTCTTATTATTTATTTTAAACTATTTAATAATTTAAACTCTTTATATAATGCTATTTAATTAAAAATGCTTTGATCACAAAAAAGAGGCTGAATGAAATATTGTGAACAGCTTGGCAGGACACCCTGTTCCCCAGAATCTAGTGGGACTGATGAAAATATTTGCCCAGCCTAAATAGAAACTGAAATGATAATCAGCAGAAGTGGAGGGTGGGGTGGTTAGTATAAAATAGGGAGTGGTGTAAACAGCCAGACAAGAGTGCCCTTAGTCTCAGTGCAATTGGGGATAAGCTGGTGATGTCTATCATTTTATGACTATCAGGACAGCGCATTGTAGCTTCAGTTATGATGTCTCTCTCATCTGAATAGGAAGTTTCAGTATTTCCAGGGTTAAGAAAAGACAAAGATTGCTGTAAATAAATATAAAATAATGGGAATTAGATTCAAATGTTCTTTATGATATAATCATCAAGGACATAAGGAGGTCCATGGTCTGGGTGTGGTCAACTGGTCTGATTATGGTTGGAGATCTACTCTCATCTTAATAAGAATGATGATTTTATAATCTCTGTTACTTCACTTAACTTCCCTGTGTCTCAGTTTTTCATCTATAAAATAAGAGATGAGACTCTAACATCCTTTCCATCCATAATTTTGTGATTCTTTGATATTATCAAGAATCTTGGGAAATTTCCTTCTAGATTGTACTTAGAGAACTCACCTTCACAGCGGAATATTCATTCAAGAGACACTGAGAGGGAAAGGTTACAAGGTACCAAGAAGAGGCAAACAATCCTCCTTGGCTGCCATGATCGTTGTCTTTGAATCTTGTATATCTCTTGAATTTGTTTTCTATGAAAACATCATCCAGTTTTAACGCAGGGTCACTCCTTGGGAATTAATGAAACATTACATCCTTATTTTCACCTATTTCTAAATGAAACTTAGTATTCCTTCAATTGTAAATTTCACACACATGTATTATTGGGAAAAGGGGTTCATAGGTTTCAGCAATCTCCCAAAGGGTTCTACCATGTGAGAAATATGTTAAACCTCTGTCCTATTAGAGTATGAGCTCTTTTGGGAAAGAATTGTTTCTCTTTTGTGCATCTCAAGTGCTTAGCACACTACCCAAAACACAGTAGATCAATGTTTGTTAAATTAGATTGGGTTTACCAATAGGATCATGCATGGGAGAGTGAAAGGAATGATGTATCTATAGCCAACAGACTTACGTTCACAGGTATCCATACAACACTGACTGTACCAGGATGTACCAGCATTCTTTGGGGGAAAATATAGACAGTACCCATTCTCTTTCTCCTCTCTGCAAAACTATGGCTGGTTTTACATACCAGATGTGTTCCTTAATATTTGTGTAAAGAGTATAATCCATTTAACTGTTTTAGACTTTTGTTTTTGCATTCATAAAATGAGGGGATTTGATTAAATAAATGGTTCTAAAATGTCTTCTATTTAGACATATTGAGCTCATGAACCTAGCTAAAAAGAGAATTGCTAAAAGCCAGGTTTGGGAGGCAATCCACAATAGGATTTCACCCCTAAAAATAGACAAGAATGAAATAGTTGACTTTTATCAAAGAGGAAGCACCAACTGGTGATCAGGGGATCACCAACTAAAATTCTTCCAATAAACTGTGGCACACACTGATGCTGCATATTGTGGTGTTCTGGGCCTTAACAATTGCCTTGCATCTGCATTGTCCAGAGCCTGAGACATTATGATGTGACCACCAGTCAGTACATCCTAATGACTTAAAGTGAGTACTACTGAATGACATGATATGATGTCCATAGGATTTCTGCTCCTTTCCATATGTTACACACACACGCACACACACATGCACACATGCACACACATGCATATATACACACATATACATAAATGTATATATCTATGCAAGTATATGTATATAGTGTTGTTTAGATCTACACATGTATGTATATAAACACACATATACATACATAAACACACATATAAATATTTGCATATATGTGTATATCTATGTAGGTATAGGTATTTATGTAGGTATATGCATACTGTGTATGTATATAGTGTGTTGTATATATCTATATGTGTATGCATATATGTACATAAACATACACGCATACACACAGCACACACAAATGTATATGTCTATGTGCACACATCTATGCACATGCATGCACATGTGCATATGCATACATGTAAATAGCATGTTGTTTATATCTGTATGTGTGTGCACATATGCATATGAACACACATATACATGCAGCATGCATATACTCATGTGAGCACACATATCTAGGTATCTATATGCATACACAGGTGTATGTGTGTATAGAGTATGTTGTCCGTATCTATACATGCATGTATATATGCACACATGTGAGCATGTTTTATGTGTGTGCACATGTGTACCTGTGTGCATATGCGTGCACGTGTATGATTTGTTTAGATCTATATGCATGTTTGTGCGTGTATAAAATACACACGTTCACATATGCATACGTGCATACATACATACTTGTGGGTGCATGTATATATGCATGCATGCATGTATTGTGTCTCCCAATTAGAATATAACTTCTTCAATAGAAATTTATTGCTGTTCAGTTGTTTCTCAATTATATCTGACTCTTTGCGATCCCATTTGAGGTTTTCTTGACAAAAAATACTGGAGTGGTTTGCCATTTCTTTCTCTAACTCATTTTACAGATGAGGAAATCAAAACAATCAGGATGAGATGACTTGTCCAGGGTCACACAGCTGGTAAGTGTCTGCGACCAGATTTGAACTCAGGAAGGTGAGAGTTCCTGACTCCAGGTCCATCACTCTGTGCACTATGGTGCCATCTAGCTACCCTTCTAGAGAAGGGGCTGCCTCAATTTTCTAATTATGTCACCAATGCTTAGAACCATGCTTGGCATATAGTAAGAACTTAAGAAATATTTTTTTAAACTATATATTAATTCATTCCTACTTTCAAAAGAATTAACTGAGTTTATGCAGATGAAATAAGCCCACATTATATCATTTGGATATGTATAGATTTAGATCCTATCTTCTTTTATTATTATTATATTATATTTTAATAATTCATGTAAAATAGTGTGAACAATAGACATCAGATTTTCTACCAGAACAGTAGTCAGTGTATTATTGTATGACACTCTGTCCTTTCCATATTGACCAATAAACACTCAATGCCTATTCCTGATAGGATGGAAATCCATAGAGAAATTTAAGTGCTTATGTGAAGTGAGGGTATTAATGAATGTTATCAGGTAAGATTCACCTTTAAGATTTCTATAAGAAGTGCACAGAATCATCTACGATTGTGAAAACTTGAAAAACAGAGTGTCAAGGTCATAGAATTTGAAATGGAAAAAAATTTAACCTGATTTTAGTTTATATGATATATGGTTACATTTCACTGCCTTTGCTACAAATTAAATGAAATGTCTTGGCCCTGCACCACAATCTGCAGTAACTAAAGATGAATGATTAGACCGTAACATTCCAAGAAACATTAATTTCTGATGTGCCCTCCAAGATCAATAAGTATTTTTGCATTATATGTTACATTTCAAAGGGCAGACAAAAGTCTTGGTAATCAATATGTTCATTGGATGGAGATGGACTCTACCTGACCAAATTCGATAACCACACACTATTCTTTAAGAAGATTGAGAACAATAAAATTAATAGAACCTAGGGACTCCTCTGTAGTCCATTAAGTTTGGAAAAATGGCCCACAGGGATGTCTTATGTACACACATGCACACATACCGTCGAAAAGTATATGGGAGAAGCTAGGTGGCACAATGAATAGAGCATGGGCTTTGGAGTCAGGAAAACTTGAGTTCAAATCCAGCCTCAGACACTTGACACACTTACTCATCACGTGACCTTGGGCAGGTCCCTTAACCCCAATTGCTCTACCCTCTCCACTCCAAAAAGAAAAAAAAGAAAAAAGAGAAAAGTATACTGCATTCTTACTCTAGAGTCTTAGAGAATGAAGTCTAGAAGAAATGAACATTTAGAACCCCCTATCCCATCTTTCCTTTTCTTTGGATTTTTTATTTAGTCATCCATCTACACATCCTATGCAGAGCCATGACTAGGCATTCTGGGCCTAGGGCAATTTCCACAAACCAAGCAAGGTGAAACATAAAAGATACCCTGGATAGAAGGTGAAGGTGAAGGGAAATATGTGGGAGTGAGGAAGAAAGAGAAAGGGAATCATTATCTTGCTGTTGTCTATTTCAACTGATTATTTTAAAATTTTTTACTTTTTTGTTTACATCATTCATTTCCACAAGATTTTGAGTAACAAATTTTTTCCCCTTCTTTCCTGCACCTCCAAACCTAAAGCCATGATCCCACTGTAAAGCCCCTCCCCTAATCTGTTCTCTTTTACATCCTCTTCCTACACCCCTCTAACTTTCTGGCAGGGCAAGGAGGGTCTCCCTACCCCAGTCCCTGTATGTCTCAACTCCAAGTTGCATGTAGTTAATAATAATAAAAGTTTGTTTTTAACCTTTGATTGTAGAGCTTTAAGTTCTATATTCTTTTGGTTACTCCCTTGTCAACCACCCCCCACTGGAAGGACAGGCAATTCAATACAGGCTGTACATGTGTAATTATGCAGGACATCTCCACAGTGGACATATTGTGAGAGGGTGATTATATGTCCCTCCTTCCCATCCTGTCCCCCTCTTGTTTTGTTCTCTGCCCTGTCCCTGTCCAATTACTGAAGTGTCTGCTTCCAGCAAACCTCCCCTGACCCTGCCCTTCACTCCATCATACCACCTCTCATCCCATCCCCCCTACTCTCCTGTGTGGCAAGATACCCAGTTTAGAGTTTATGTCATTCCTCCCTTAAACCAAATTCAATGAGAGTAAATGAAAGTAAAGTTGTAACAGTTATCCCTTACCTCTTCTATATGGAATGATTTACCCCATTTTGTCATTCCCTGTCTCCTCTCATTCAAGTCCTCTCCCACCTCAGAATTTTACCTTTTAAAGTACCATCTCTTCCTATTCAATTCATCCTGACCCCTCTATGTACACATATACACACATGCTCAGATATGTATTCATATGCAAATACATCCTCCTATACAGACATATGTGTACGTGTACATATATATAAGTATATATAAAAGTATATATATATATAT
>JAQQSW010022710.1:0-10408 GCA_028646575.1 Pseudocheirus occidentalis
TTTCTCCCTTAGGGAAACCAGCTGATTCTTCTCTTGTTCCTTGTTCCTTTCTGTAATAAGATATAATATTGAGACTTTCCTTGTTCTGAAGATTGTATATAATATTGTGAATTGTTGAAACTGTGAACATTGTACTGAATCTGATTTTGTAATGGAATAAACAGAGTGTTCACTAATACTGTGTAATCCGAATCTTAAAGGCTGTTCACAGTAGCATTCTCTCAGGAATCTACTGCTGATTGGCTTTACAATAATTTACCCCATTCTGTCTCTCCTGATCTCTTCTCATTATATTCCTCTTTCACCTCTCAATTTCACCTTTTAAATATCATCCCTTCCTATTCAATTGATCCTGTGCCCTCTATCTTTGTATACCTGAACACATATATACACACACTTACATATGTATTTATACACATATATACCTTCCTATATAGACATATATATGTGTGTGTATACCTATATATACATTGATATTCTCTTCAACTATCCTCATACTGAGAAAAGTTTCATTTAGTTACAATTATCGTTTTTCCATGTAGGCACGTAAATAGATCAATTTTGATAAGTTCCTTATGATTTCTTTTCCCTGTTTATATTCTCATGCTTCTCTTACTTCTTGTATTTGAATGCCAGATTTTTTATTCAGCTCTGGTTTTTTCATCAAGAATGCTTGAAAGTCCTCCACCTCATTGAATGACCATATTTTCCCCTGAAACATTATACTCAGTTTTGCTGGGTAGGTGATTCTTGGTTTTAATCCTAGCTCCTTTGACCTCTGGAATATCATATTCCAGACTCTTTGATCCCTTAGTGTAGAAGTTGATAGACCCTGTGTTATCCTGATTATGTTTCCACAATATTTGAATTGTTTCTTCTTGGCTGCTTGTAATATTTTCTCCTTGACCTGGGAACTCCAGAACCTGGCTACAATATTTCTAGGAGTTTTCTTTTGAGGATCTTTTTCAAGAGGTGATTGGTAAATTCTTTCCATTTTTATTTTGCCCTCTGGTTCTCGAATATCAGGGCAATTTTCCTTGAGAATTTCTTGAAGGATGATTTCTAGGCTCTTTTTATGATCATGGCTTTCAGGTAGTCCAATAATTTTTAAATTATCTCTCCTGGATCTATTTTCCAGGTCAGTGCTTTTTCCAATAAGATATTTTACATTGCCTTCTATTTTTTCCATTTGTTTGTTTCTATTTAATAGTACCTTGGTTTCTCATAAAATCATTAGCTTCCATTTGCTCCAATCTAATTTTGAAGGAGTTATTCTCTTCAGTGAGTTTTTGAAATTCCTTTTCCATCTGGCAAATTTGACTTTTTAAGGCATTCTTCTCCTCATTGGCTTTTTGGGCCTCTTTTGCCATTTGAGTTAATTTTTTAAGGTGTTATTGTCTTCAGTATTTTTGGGGGTCTCCTTTAGCAGGCTGTTGACTCTCTTTTCATGATTTTCTTGCTTCATTCTCATTTCTTATCCCAATTTTTCTTCCACTTCTCTTACTTGATTTTCAAAATCCTTCTTGAGCTCCTCCATGGCCTGTAACCAGTCTATATTTTTCCTGGAAGCTTTTGATGCAAGAGTTTTTACTTATTTTTTCTTCTTCTGGTTCCATGTTTTGATCCTTTTTGTTCCCCAAAAAGGATTCTATTGTCTGATTGCACACCTTCTGCTTGCTCATTTTGCCAGCCAACTACTTGACTTTTGAGCTCTTTGCCATAGCAGAACTCTGCTTCCAGAGTGGAGAGTGCTGTCTCCCAAATTGCTTGGATTTTCACAGTTGCTAGAACTATGAGGAGGGCACCCTTTCTACAGACCCCACAAGCTTTGGTACACTGGTGTTCCTTAACTGAGGACCACTGCCTAAGACAGCGACCCAGATCCAAGCAGGTCAAAGCAAGAGCAATTACCCTCTGAGTGGTCTCTTGGTCCCCCTAGGATATGCAGGCCAGGAGTTCTGGAGGCAGCCACATGGCAGCAGTTGCTGCCACTGTGCCTCTGCTGCCTCTTGCCCCAGGGGCAGGGCTGGATTGTGCTCTTTTGTTACCCAGTTCCAACAGAGTTCCCCACTGACTTTTTTTTGCTATTTTGGGGGAGAGGGAGGGCAATTGGGGTTAAATGACTTGCCCAAGATCACACTGCTAGTTTTGTGTTAAGTGTCTGAGATCGGATTTGAACTCAGGTCCTCCTGACACTAGGGCCAGTGCTCTATTCACTGTGCCACCTAGCCAACCCTCCACACCGACTTTTTAACTTTCTCTTTGGTGTTTGTAGGTTGAGAAGTCTGGAAACCGCCACAGCTGCTGGTGATTCACTCTCCTGAAGTCTGCTGTGGCTGGTCTATGTCACTAGTTGGGACCACCCTCCGTTCCAACGCACCTCAGGAGGGACTGCACTCAGCTCCCAGTCTGTTACAATAAACCCTTCCTGTTGGCCTGTCAGGCTGCCTTCAGTGGGAGATTTGTTTCTCTCTGTCACTTTGTGGGTTCTGTAGCTCTACTGTTTAGAGTCATATTTTATAAGTATTTGAGGTGGTTATCAGGGGAGCCCATGGAGTTTTCCTGCTTCTACACCTTGACCTTGACTCTGCACCCTCCTCAAGAAAAAATTTTAAAACAAAATTAGAGAGGTAGGAGATAAATTTAAATCTACAGTGACCAAATTGGAAAAATTTCACTGAAGAAAACAAATCCTTAAAAAGTAAAATTGGAGAACTAGGATGGGAGGTTCAAAATGTAACTGGAGAAAATACCTCCTTAAAAATGAAAACTGAACATATGGAAAAGGAGCTTCAAAAACTAATTGAAGAAAACAATTCACTAAAAATTAGAATCAGTCAAATTGAAGTTAAGGACTCTATGTTGCATCAAGAGTCAATCAAACAAAACATAAAGATTGAAAAATTAGAAGAAAGTGTAAAGTATCTCACTGGAAAAACAGCTGACCTGGACAACATATCCAGGAGAGATAACCTTACAATTATTGGTCTACCAGAAAGCCATGATGAAAAAAGAAGCCTGAACAACATCCTCCAAGAGACTGTCAAAGAAAACTATCCTGAGGTCCTAGAATCAGAGGGTCAAATAGTTATTGAAAGAATTCACCAATCTCCTCCTGAAAGAGATGCCAAACTGAAAACTCCAAGAAATATAGTAGACAAATTCCAGAGCTACAAGATCAAGGTGAAAATACTGCAAGCAGATAAAAAGAAACAATTCAAAAATCGTGCAACTACAGTCAGGATTACACAGGATTTAGCAGCTTCTTTATTAAAAGATCAGAGGGATAGGAATTTGATATTTTGTAAGGCAAAAGAGCTAGGACTGTAACCAAGGATAAACTTCTTGGAAAAACTGAGAATAATCTTTCAAGCAAGGAGATGGTCATTTAATGAAATAAAGAACTTCCAGACTTTCCTGATGAAAAAGCCAGAGCTCAATGGAAAATTTGATCTCCATTTACAAGACCTAAGAAAGACAAATAAGGTAAACAAGGAAAACACACACTAACACACACATATACAAACATACAAGCACACATATACACATAACTTGGGACTCAATAAGAGCAAACTGTTTACATCCCTATATAAGAAGCAGATACCTGCCAATATTGAAATTTGTATAATTATTGCAAAATTTAAAAGGGATATACATAGATAGAGGGCATGGGTGTACATGAACTAATCTGAAGATTAAAAAAACCCTATTAAGGGGAACAAAGAAGAGACTAAGCTATCACTCTTTGCAGATGATATGATGATATACTTGGAGAATCCTAGAGAATCAAGTAAAAAACTTCTTGAGACAATAAATAAATTTGGCAAAGTTGCAGGATATAAAATAAACCCATATAAATCCTCAGCATTCCTATATATTTCTTTTAAAAAGTCCAATAGCAAGAGATAGTAAGAGAAATTCCACTTAAAGTTATTGTAGATATAAAATATTTGGGAATCTACCTGCCAAAACAAACCCAGAACCCATACAAGCACAACTACAAAACACTTTTCACACAAATAATAACAGATCTAATTGGAAAAGCATCAATTGCTTGTGGCTGGGTTGAGCTAATAAAATAAAAATGACAATTTTGCCTAAATTAAATTACATTTTTAATGCCATACCAATCAGTCTACCAAAAATTACTTTATAGAGCTAGAAAAAAATAGTAACAAAATTCATTTGGAAGAACAAAGGGTCCAGAATATCAAGGGAATTGATGAAAAGAAATTATAGGGAATGTGGCATAGCCGTACCAGATTTTAAGCTGTATTATAAAGCGACAGTCATCAAAATTATTTGCTACTGGATGAGGAGTAGACTAGTGAATCAATGGAATAGAATGTTTACATAAGACTCAGTATTCAATGACTATAGTAATCTACTGTTTGATAAACCCAAAGACCCCAGTTTTAGGGATAAGAACTTACTATTTGACAAAAACTGCTGGGAAAACTGGAATATAGTATGATAGAAATTGGGCATAGACCATCATCTATAACTCCGTATACCAAAATCAAGTTTAAATGGGTGTACAATCTAAGTATAAAGGCTGATACTGTAAGTAATTTGGGAAAGCAAGGACTAGTTTACCTGTCAAATTTATGTAGTAGGGAAGACTTTATGATCAAACAAGAGTTAGAGAGCATTATAAAATGCAAAATGGATAATCTTGATCACATTAAATTGAAAAGTTTCTGTACAAACAAAGCCAACGTAACCAAGATTAAGAGGGAAAAGGGAAATTGGGGAAGAATTTTTATAACCAGTGTCTCTGATAAAGGAAGGTCTCATTTCTAAAATATACAGGGAATTGAGTCAAATCTATAAGAATACCAGACATTCCCCAATTGATAAATGGTCAGAGGATAGGAACAGGCAATTTTCAGAGGTAGAAATTAAAGATATCTATAAGCATATGAAAAATGCTGTAAATCACTATTGATTTGAGAAGTGCAAATCAAAACAACCCTGAGGTACAACATCTCACTAGTCAGATTGGCTAAGTGATGAAACAGGAAAATGACAAATCCTGGAAAGGATGTGGAAAAACTGGAACGCTAATGTATTGTTGGTGGAGTTGTGAACTGATTCAACCATTCCGGAGAGCAATCTGGAACTATGCCCAAAGGGCTATAAATAATTGCATACCCTTTGACCCAGTAATACCACTTTCAGGGTTGTATCCCAAAGAGATTATACAACTGAAAGGAAGACTCATATGTACAGAAATATTTGCTGCAGCTTTTTTGTGGTGGCAAAAAATTGGAAATCAAGGGGATGCCCACCAATTGGGGAATGGCTAAACAAGTTGTGGTATATGAATGTAATGGAATACTATTGTGCTATAAGAAATGAGGAGCAGATGGACTTCATATTTACCTGGAGAGGCTTATACAAACTGATGCTAAGTGAGAAGAGCAGAACCAGGAGAAATTTGTACACAATCACAGACACAATATACGTGTGATGACTAACTTTGATAGACTGGGCTCTTCTCAGCAATGCAAGGTTATAAGACAACTTCAAAAGACTGATAATGGAAAGAGATGTCTACATTCAGAGAAAGGTCTAGAAAGAACAGAGTTTAAATGCAGACTGAAGCAAACTACCTGCTCTCTTTCCTTTTCATGTTTGGTTTTGTTTCCTCTTTCTCATTGTTCATTCCATTGGTTACAACCCTTCTTTACAGCCAGACTAATGTCTAATGCGAAAGTATTTGTAGATTCTATACTTGATTGCATGTTACCATTGTGGGGGGAGGAGGGAGGAGAGAAAATTTGAAACTCAAGGGATTGTAGAACTGAATCTTGTAAACTAAAAGTAAACAAACAAATAAATTTTAAAAAATAAATAAATAAAGATATTTGGTGATAATCAGCAGAGGGAAGGCACCAGCTAGGACTCAGGGAAACCAGGAAAAGTTTCTTGCTGAAGGTGGGATTTTTAACTGGAACTTCAGGGAAAATGGAAGGCAAAGGTGAGGAGGGAGAGTATTCCGGGAATGAGAGACAGTGAATAAAAATGTCCATAGTTGGGAGATGGGAGTGTTATGTGTGAGGACCAGCAATGAGTATCACTAGGAGTAGGAGGATAGGTTTGAAGGGATTTGAATCCCAAAGAAAATTTTTATTTTATTCTAGAAGTTATAGGGAGCTGGAGTTTATTGATTGGAGGAGAGTAGGTAACATAGTCACTTGTGCTTTAGGAAGATCAAACCAAAAAGCAAGTAAGATCAATTCAACAAGTGAGTGGAGAACATACTAAATCAGGGAGAGACTTGAGGCAGGGAGACCAACCAGCAGTCTATTGCAATAGTTCATGCATGAGGTAGTGGCAATGTCAAAGGAGAGAAGGGAGCATACCTGAGAGATGTTACAAAGGTAAAATTGATAAGCCTTTGCAACTGATTAAACATGGGGGTAAGAGAGAGTTGAGAGTCAAGAATAACACCTAGGTTGAGGACCTGGGTGGGTGGTAGGGTGGTGGTAACTTTGATAGTAATAGGGAAGTCAGGAAGAGGGGAGAGTTTAGGAGAAAAGATAATTCAGTTTTGGATATGTTAAGTTTAAAATGTCTACAGTACATTCAGTTTGAGATGTACAAGGCAGCTGGAGATGAAAGTCTGGAGGGTTGATTAAGTAGATCTAAGAAGCATCAGAACAGATCATTGAATCCATGGGAGTTGATGAGATTACCCATTGGAATATAATAAAGAAGAGAGCCCAGAACAGACCACTGGGGGGACACCTAGGGGTAGCAGGTTGATGTAGATGAAGATCCAGCAAAGGAGACAGAAAAAGTGTAATCAGACAAGTAGGAAGAAAACCAGGATAGAATATTGTCATGGAAACCTTCAGAGAGGAGAGTACCAAGGAAAAAAAGGGTGATCGACAAGTTTTAAAGGCTTCAGAGAGGTCAAGGATGAGGATTAAGAAAAGGAGAATACCATACCACAATTATACAGATAAGTATGATACAAAATAGAATGCAGTAGGCCAAGGACAGGTCCAGACTAAGTATTCCAGGAAAATTTGCAGAGAAATAAAGAACATTTAGGGAGGTTCAGAGAAAGTACCATGGTAAAAGTACAACCCGAGCTTACCCTTGGAGGATAAGAGGTTTTCACCATTCCAAGAGGTGAAGGGTATGCATGCTAGGGGTGGTGGATGCCCAATAAAATTAAGAGACAGTGTAACATAATTGAAAACACAAATCCAATTTCATGGGAAAGTAGAAATACAGAGCAGTAAGGTGAAACTAGCAAAGAAAGATAAGTTACCAAGAATACAGTATCCTCAGTGACTACAGCAATGTTCATGGAAAGAAAAATAAAAATTAAATTAACTTTGTGAAACTGAAGATGTTAGCCCTGGAGGAGAATATATTCAGATTTCAGCTTTGTTGTAAAAAGTGGGAGACTGGATGTGGAATGTTGTAAAATGCCAAGTATTGACTTTGGTTTGAATTTTTCCTCCTTTTAAAGCTTTGTTATAAGGGAAAGCTCACTGGGAAGGGGAAAAGAAAGGTATTTAGAAATAAACAACAAAATAAATGAATTTTAAAAGAAAGGTACAATTAGAACTGGAATGTAGAGGGTCTTAAAGGACCTATTGGTGTTTTATCCTGTAAATGATAAGAAGCCAATAATGGTTTCTGAGTAGAGTAAGCAAGTCCTAGGTATTCAGAAAATTACTTTGGCAGCTGTGTGAAGGATGAATTTGAGCAAAGCTTCTGCATATTTGCAGTATTTTGTGTATGTATGGTGTTTATAAAAACGGCATGTTATCTTAAATGTCAGTCGATCGGTCCAAATAAGAATTCTGAATTAATTCTAAGGTCTAGGTACTTGCATACCTTAGAATGTAAAATCAGAGATCTAAATAAGTACTAAACACTTAACAACTACAAAACTCTGCATCTTTGGGTAAAACAGATGTGCTTCCAAACTTTATTATAAGGATAACCTATTTTAATTTGTTAGGTCTGCCATGAAAGTAAAAATATTAAATACTCAAGAACAGATTTGATTAATATTAGATTAGAAAAAAAGGAGTAAGTTACCAAAATTTGGGAAACCCTGAATTAGGGAAGTTGGACATTTTTGTGGGTATAGCTAATGAGTTTTGCAAAACATTTTACATACATTATGTCATTTGAATCTCACAGTAGTCCTATGAGTTAGGCCCTATTAATAACTCCATTTTACAACTGAGGAAACAGGCTCAGAGATGTGACTTGCTCATAGTCACATAGTTACTAAGAGTCAGAAGTGAGTACAAGATAAATTAAGAGAGAGAACACTAACAAATGGGAAAATCAGACAAGGCTTCATAGAGGCTTTGGCATGTAAGTCAAATGTTAAAGGAGGACTCATTCTGAGAGACAGCAATTGCTGGGAGTATGCATTTCAGGAGTAGGGAATAACTTACAGAAATAATCGTAGGCAGGAGTTAGGAGCATCAAATCTGAGGACTAGCAATATGATATAATAGAAAGCATAGAGACTGAAATTTGAGGACTGAGCTTCAAACCCTAACACTACCACTGAAAATAAGTTATCTTCAGGGGCGGCTAGGTGGCACAGTGAATAGAGCACCGGCCCTGGAGTCAGGAGGACCTGAGTTTAAATCCAACCTCAGACACTTAACACACAAAACTAGCTGTGTTACCTTGGGCAAGTCACTTAATCCCAACTGCCCTCCAAGGAAAAAAAAAAAGCAAAAAAAAAAGTTATCTTCATTGTCCTCCTGGGTCTGATCCTTCTGAATTTTAGAATCATTCCTTAATGGCTCTCTACTACTGAAATTTCTTTTCAGAGCCTAGGAAGCTTCCTCACTTTGGAACATCTGATTATCCCTGTGCCCTTCTCACTTTGGAATATCCCTCTGCCCATTGGTGAGTTCTTTCTGGGGCTTCCATTTTGTGAAGATACCCTAGTTCTAATCCTAACTTCTGGACTTCAAAACCATGCCTTCTTTCTTCTCTCCCCTCCTCTTTTTGGCTCTCTTTTGTGTATTGTCCCCTAGCACCAATAAATTGGAGGGCAAGGATTGCCTTTCTTTTTGTTTGTATTTATATTCCATCCTTAGTGTTTAGCCCAGTGTTGGCACATAATAAGTACTTAAATGCTTGTTTCTTTCCTTCCTTCCTTCCATCTTTCCTTTCTTCCTTTTGCAAGTTCCTTTGGGCTTCAGTTCATTCTTTTGTAAAATGAGGGAGAATAGACTAGATAACTTTTAAATTCTCTTCAAACTTTAAATCCATGTTTTTATATAGGAATAGCAAGGCTAAGTCACCAACTCCACTCACCCACTTTCATTTTTGCTAAGTAAATCTTCTCGGGTGATTTGAATTTTTCTAAAATGTAGGTCTGATTTCATTCCCTGATTCAATATATGAATTCCAGTGGCTATTTCTTCTAGGAGTAAATAGGAATTTTATTTAGTATTTAAGGCTCTTTACAATTTGTCCCCAAACTACCTTTCCAGCTTTATTAAACATTAACTCCTCTTCACACACTATATCCAGCTAGCTGATGGGGAATCTGGCTCTCATAAAAGCCAAGGTATCCCCCAGGGCTATGAGCTAAGGGAATTGAGACCACTTATGCTTAGGTGGGGGGAAAGCGACATAGGCATTGTTGCTGTTCATCCTTTGTTTTTGAAGAGGACCAATGACATCACAATACTGATGTAAAATAGTGGATGATGAGTGATGTCTTGATTTTCATATAAGTTGGATTTAAGTGAGGCAGAATTAAGGAATCCCAGGATGCAGTGGATGACTCTGACATCTCTGATACCTGACCAAACTGTAAGCACTCTGTAACACCTGCTTCAGCCATCTTCATGGTCATTGGAACACATTTTTCTCATCTGCCCATTTCATTGGGGAAAGTCTTCACATACTTGGAATAAACATCCCCCCAATTCACTGACAGACCTGAGGTCTGATGGTTCCCCTCAACCTGGTTTAACCCATTGTAACGCCATGCACCAGCAGATTCCCAAAAGAATGCTACTGTGAACAGCTTTTAAGGTTAAGATTACACAGTAATAGTGAACACTCTGTTTATTCCATGACAAATCAAGGTTCAGTACAATATTTACAATATAATATTCACAACATTACATCTTATCACAGAAAGTCACAATATAGTGTTTATAACAGTTTAACACTAGAATGGCCACACAGTTTTCACTACAGTGGCCACAATATTTAGAAAAAGGAACAGAAGAATAATCATCTGGTTTCCCTAAGGGGGAAACCCTCCTTACTTAATCATTCAGTCAATTCACAATACAGTAATCAAACTTCCTCTCATGGGGCAACCATTGACTTAGTCATTCAATTAATTCATGATACAATAATCAAACTTCCATTCATGGGGCAACCATTAACT
>JAQQSW010022711.1:0-10408 GCA_028646575.1 Pseudocheirus occidentalis
AATACAGTATAACACATTCATTTAGCAAGTAAGTTCTCAATTCAGTCCAGGTACTACTCCACCCCTAGACAGTATATTTATTCAGTCAGTCAAAGTCTCTTCTCAAATGGAGACCAGTTTCCAATCATAAACAAAGTACATTCATTTGGTCAATCACAGAGCACCAAAAGGCCAAAGGTTTCCCACCCCTGGACTCAGAATAATTACAATACCATCCTTTACTACCAAGTACTTTCTCAAAAGAGGCAGGAGAGCACAAAAGATCGTCCACCCTTAAGCTATAACAAGGTTAAGACAACATCCCAGCATTGAAAACCCAAGGAAAGGCCCTTCTTTCATCTTCACTCACGGCAAGCCCTCAGCAATCTCAGTTCTTGGGGAGACAAGGCTCCACAAAGCCAAAAACCAGTGTCCTCATCAAGTCACTCTGCCTGTAGAACAGTCCCAGAACCCCTGAAAGTATCAGCAAGGCCCTCTTCCAGGATTTCTGTGAACATACAAGAAGAAAATCCTCCTTCAGGGCTTTTAAACCAACAGCCAAGTTCCAGGACCTCTACAACAGCAGCACTGTCCTTCACCAGCAGGTGAATCTGGCAAAACAAAGTCAAAACAGACCAACAAAATCCCAGCATCACAGCCATGCCTCCTCAGCTCCCAGCAGCTCCAGGTGATAACTCTTAAAAGTCCTGGGCAGCTCCAATGGGCTCTCAGCAGTCTTTCTCTCAGCCACTCAGGCTTCACAATACTGGATACTGCTCTCCCCAAAAGTCCTTCTGGCCTCCTCTTGGCTTGGGCCTCTCTCCCATTTCACGGCTCCTCCCAGTTCAGCCCTCTCTCTTCATGTCAACAATTCCATCACACAAGTGGGATTCACAAGATCTGGGTTTTAACACTCAACCCAAAAACCAAGTCAATACAGGGGCATGTCTAAATTCCATTACCATTACAACGTGATAATTTGGGAATACAATTAATGTCATAATGTATTGTGCTATTATGGTCTTCCTAAACTGTAGTAAAATTCTATTATGTAGCAAAAATTGAGGGATCATTGTAAGCCAGAAATACTGTTAAATAAGCAAATTTTTAATCTGAATTTTGTTGAAATGAAAAGATAAAGGATTTGTGTAAGAACAATTATGTAACTTATGTTTTATGATGTTTATATCTGCCATATAGAAAACCAGGCATTTACACCTTTACTGATAGTTAAAAAGGAGGTTACAGCTAAAACAATTTGGTTCTTATTTATGAAAAATTAAATGCTAAAACCTAAATTTGCTAATTGATTACTGTATTCTGCCCATTTAGACCATTTCTTCTGCATGTATGAGATTTGACAAAGCAGAGACATCACCACCAGCTCCTCCCTAAAGTCCTCAGTTATTCTTATTTTGTAAAACTGCCAAGAGCCCTGGAAACTCTCTCTATAAACAAAGTCATTCAGTCTGGGAAAGGAACTTGTTTTAGTTATGTAGTTCCTAAATAATGGACCTAACTTGCTTAGAAAGTTGCAAAATATTCATAGGATTTCTAACAATTGGCTTTTACACCAGGACAAGTTTAAATTTGAAAAAGGAAAATGTTAAATGAAATCCCTTATGTATGAAGGACCTAGTCAATCTTTATTGTTTATTACAGCTCTATGGGAATAAAATTGACTAATTAGCTATAAGTTGTTCTTGGAGAAAAATTGCTGCTCAAAATAAAAAGCATTTAAGATTATATTTAATTCATGCACTCTTATTTTTTCTTTCTATAGCAAAATGTCTATGATCACAATATTTAGTCAGTAAAAGGTATGAACTCTTTGGTGTCAGCTCACTGGAAAATCTAATATTATTTTTCACCAAGAATTACAACATGTACAGAAATTTATACAAAATACTTTGCATGTTAAGGCTCACCTTAAGATGTTGCCCTTGTTTGAAAAGAATTCTAAAACAAATAGCTTTTAAAAGTACTGTAATCAACTTCATAATTGTTGCCTACATAAAGACTCAATTACCATAACTTTTTTACTAAAAAAAACTTTGTGATATCTATGAATGCTGAAATTAACTAGAAATGTAGTTTGGTAATAATATTTTGAGAATTTATGTTACTTAAGGACATTTTACACCAACTTGGTTTTAATAAATCTCAATTTTTTAAAAATTGTTTTTGCTTTAAGGTAAAACTGAGCTATCATTTAAAAACATTTAGATTAATTTTATTCATAAAAGTTTAGTGATCACTTACAAATATTAAAACTAATTTAAAAAATGGGGATATGCTTTTAGAAGAAAAATTTTAATCTCTAGTATGATTTTTAGGAGGCTTACTAAAACTTTCATTTCTAAAATGATTTATTGCTAAGTTAATGTTATGTAGAGCAGATTTTGCTGTTTTGAGCTCAATGTATAGTCATTTCATAGCCTAGGGAAGAGTTAAAGTAGTATCTGAACTTATTACAGGAAAAATATTCAATTTCTGAAGTATCTCTTTCTTCCAAAATGAATGTAATCAGAGGATAAATAAGCTTTGTGAAACAAGGATGGAGGTCTAATATTCGGTTGTAAGGTTCTAGTCAAGAACTTCTTTTATCTGTCAGCTTCCTGGAAATACAAGCTACTACATTAATTCTAACAATGATAAAGTTATTAATACTCACTCCGCTTCTGCTTAAACTTCACCCTTTAATACTGTGCCAGATAGCAAATATTTAGTGCACATATACCCACATATTGATGCTGCTAAACATACACACACAAAATACAGATCTTTTTAATCTTTTTTCTAAGACTGCAAACTCTCATAAGATAGAGGTCACAACCTATTTAACCCATGGACCTCTTTATCAAAATGATGCAAATATTGATCAAAAAGTTCCAGTTTTTCCTATGCTTTTCCCTCAAATATTCATAGAGCTATATTATCTCACTCTTATTTTCCTCAAAATACACACACTTTATGTAAACAATTGCATGTTACTAGGGAACAAGTTACACAGATCCTTAAAAACTGCCCTCTATGTGTTTTCTCTATGACTCCTCCACTAATTACCGTTTACCCACAAGGAATGGATGTAATTCACTGTCCTCCCTTTGGTAAGTTATCATATATACGTGTTACAATAAAATACTTTTTCTTCTATTACTTTTGCTTCCCTTCAGACAGGGGAAGCAGTAAAAAATGTAATTAACCATATGTTACAGTCCTTTGCTTCAATGGGCATTCTGAAACAGTTGAAAACTGATAATGCCCCTGCCTACATTAGCAAATTATTTTTTAAAATTAATTACAGGCATAACCCTTATATTCTTGACAGATGGAATAAAGATATTAAAACCTATTTACAAATATATAAGAGGAGGAACTTGGTCCAATTGGTCATAAAGGCAATTAGGTACTGCTTTATATACTCCTCAAAATATTTATACATCACTAAAAATGAGTATATACTGGCAGTAAAACAATATGAAAATGTACATACTTCCCTAATGAAGGTTATCCAAACACAGATATGGAAAGGGCCTGCCCTTCACTAATGGGGGAGGGAGGCGAGGCTTTGCTTATGTTTTTTAAGAAGCCAAGGAACGACCAGTGTGAGTCTCCAAAAGAAATGTTAGGGTGTGTACCTTAATTCACCTGGAGGATGAAAGAGCTCCAGCAGCAGAAGAAGAAATCATGGAGATGGAATATGGGAATAAAGAAGAAGAAGAGGTCTCCTAATGCAGCCACTACACAAAAAAAGCTGTGCCCACATGGGGGCAGATCAAACATTTATTATATCAAGCCAAAGACCTGAAACCTGCGCCCCCAGGGTTGGTGTTTCTTGCTGTGATTGTTCTGATTTCAATACAAACCGAGCTGGTTACATCGAGATTTAAGTCCTGAGACATATGTCCCTGTCACCACAATTGTTTCATATATAACCTATAAACTACATGTATCTGACCCCCTCAAGCCTTCCTTACTTTTAAATGTAAATCATTCACGGATGATATAAGTTAATACTACATTTTATTGGAATATAACCTGCTTTAAATGTGCTCTTCAAGGAGATATTTCACATTGCCTTCTATTTTTTCATTTCTTAGGATCTGTGTAATAGTATTTCAATTTCTCATAAAGTCATTAGAGCTCCACTCTAATTCTGAAGGAATTATTCTCCTCAGAAATCTTTTGAGATTCTTTTTCCATCTGGCAAATGCAACTTTTTAAGGCATTCTTCTCCTCTTTGGTTTTTTGGGCCTCTTTTGCCATTTCAGTTCATCTGTTTTTAAGGTGTTATTTTCTTCAGTCAGGTTGTTGACTCTTTTATCATGATTTTCTTGCATCATTCTCATTTTGCTCCCAATTTTTCCTCCACTTCTCTTATTTGGTTTTCAAAATCCTTCTTAAGCTTCTCTATGGCTTGTAACCAGTCTACATTCTTCTGGCCATAGCTGGGCCCATGACCTGACTGGCTGTGAAAATTCTCCACATTCCCCCATCCTTGGGGTGTTCTCTGCCCATCAGCCAGAACCATCTCCTCCCCAAAAGTCTCATTAGGGAAGTGAAGCTAAATCGTGACCCCTGACAGGTCTTTGCTGAGGTTCTGCTCTCCTTCTCTATGAGAGCCAGGAAAGGACTCTCCCTCACCTTCCTTCAGAGACCCTGGATTGCCACCACACAGGCTAAGGGATCCCCTTCCTTCTGAGTCAATTCACAAGGACCACAGTTACCCAGAGAACATCTCACCTCCCTCATGTCCTTAGAAAGTGGGGTACATCCCCCCAAATTCTACCCACTGAGGCCCCACGGCCTCCTGGGAAGGTTTTGCCCAGACGGTGGAGCCCTCTGAGGGGCAGGTAGCTGGAGGCCCAGATGACTCCAGAGAGGGGGTGAAATAAAGGCCAGAGAGTATCTAAAGCAGCCCTTCTTCATTGAACAAGTCTGGGGGTGAGACCCGAGGAAGTGCTGAACTGGACAGGCTTCCCTCCCTGCCTAGGGGTGTAGGTGGTACAGTGTCACTGGGCCTGGGGCCAGGAGGACCTGAGTTCAAATCCAGCCTCAGACACATAGAAGCTGCGTGATCCTGGCCAAGTCACTTCACCTCTGTCTCAGTTTCCTCAACTTTAAATGGGCTCTTAACAGCACCTCCCATGCAGGGTGGTAATGAGGATCCAGTGATATAGTACTTGTCACAAAAGGGGGAGGAGCACTGAGGACAGTGCCTGCACACAGGAGGGGCTAGATAAAGGCTTCTGCCTTTCTGCTTCCTCGGCATTGAGTTGTCATAGAACCTGCCTCTGGAAGGTCGCGTCCCTGACCCTGGTCACAAGAAAGTGAGCACAAAGCTGTGGCTTCAGGAGTCTGCTAGAGTTTTTGTCATCATGTCATCCATGATGTAAGTGACCCGGTCACCCCCAAATTCGCTGACGTGACATTGATGATACTTATTGTGTCCACACTAGGATGTCATGTCCCTGGGGACAAGAGCTCAATATTTCAGTGACTGATTCTCTTAACAACATAAATGACCCAGAACAGAGCTCCATGTTGGAGAAGGCCAGCAGTCTGAGGGAGACAAGCCTTGGACAAGGTCTCATGATCCACGACAAGTTCACAACAGGCCTGAGACTCGAATACTAAAGCTCCCGTCATCTTAGGCTCAATGGGCAGAGATCGTGCTCATTTAAAGCCTCCAGTGAGGGGTGAATTCTTAACCAAACAGGGCAGGGAGGCGATCACAAAAGAAAAAACTGATCACTCCAATTGCATGATATCTGAAAGCTTCTGTAGTAGCAGAAAGTGTGCAGGAAAGATGAGAGGGGAGCACTGCGGGTCCTTGAACAGAGGCGAAACAGAAGGTTGCTGGCCAAAGCCAGACAATAGTCCGCTGCAGCCACCTTGAACTTGCCGAGATCCCCGAAGGGCTGATTGATGACTTCCCCTGCTCCTGGAATAGGACAAGAAGGACCAAAAATTCCACCTCCGGCTTCCTCTCGAGAGGGGGGCTCGGCAAAGTCCTGAGGTGCTCCTTCTCCCCACCTTCCACCCTCCTTCACCTAACCGGAAAGCCTCCCTCCTCTAATCGGAGAAGGCCCAAAGAGTTGAAGCCAGTTGGGAGAAAGCCCCGGGCACGTGCGGGCAGGTGACCTTAGGGTACTGCTGTGTGACCTCGGGCTCGTTACCTCCCCTCTCTGAACCTCAGGTCCCTCACCTCTAAAACACCATCTAACGGGCTGAGATTCTGCGAGTGAGGCAGGGTTGGTACAGTAAAGAGAAGCCGAAAAGAGAAGAGGAGAGAGGAAAATCCCGGAGGCGATCTGGATCATCAGGGCACACAGCTAGCCCGCATCCACGCGTGAACTTTGTCGCGGAAAGCGCTCTGACTCAGGGCGGTGGAAGGAAGAAGAGAGGCTGGGGAAGGAGGCAGAGGAGAGAAGGGAGGACATTCAATGCAGGAGGCTCTAGGAACATTAAACTATCTGAGTGCGTGATAAAGTGCCGTCTGTATCCCGCACATATCAGTCAGCACGCGGGGTTACAGCGGCCCCGGGGATATCACAGTCACTGCTCCCACGCGTGATTTCCGAGGCGAGCTCCACTCTTGCTCCGGCCCAGGAGCCTTATCTCAGACCCCTTCCCAGGACCGCGGGGCCAGACCTCCTAAGGTTTGACAGGGCTGGGATCATTATGACTGGGCGGATGGGGGTTGTTGGTGACGCCTCGAGATCCAGATCTAACTCGCCAAGCAACTGTAGTAGGAGCCGGTTAGAGGTTGGCAGGGACTTACTCCCACTCTCCAGCAAGTCTGAGGCCCGCCCCTCCCTCTCCCCTAGATCCAAGGAGGGATGTCGGGGGTCCATGAGCTTGGATGGAGGGCTGGGCTGGGGAATCACATCTTTATTTCCGTGTCACTGCCTTTCTGTGTCATTCCCTGTGTCTTATTGATGTATTTAAACGCATCATGCCCCAAAGGGCTCCCTAGTGGTTATCAGACAGCCCAAGGGGCCAGGACACAAACACCGCTGAGCACCCCATATACAGAGGTTCCCTCCCTTCCCCGCTTCCTCTAACTCAGGGCTGAGACAAGTCCAAGGTCCGCGGGATTTCAGGGCATAGGATGATCCCAGGATGAGGCCACGGACCGGGAAGTTCCCGGCTTTATGAGAAAGTGTTTCTTTTTCCTAGAATAAGAACCTTCCCTAACCAGACCGGCTGGTAACCAGTGACGTTTCAGCATCTCGAGGTCTCATTGGTTGCGGCGGGATAAAGTCTAGAGCAAACATTCTGTGAAATCTGGAACGCCTCCTTTCTCCACGGCGGGATGTCATCTCTGCCTCTTGGTAAAGCAAAGGAAAGGGGAGAAACCTGGGCTCTCATTCCCCTTCTGCCACCTTGCTGGGTGACAAGATAAAACTTCCCCACCTGACAGTGAATCCAGGCCAGCCCCCAGCACGGTGACACACACAGACAGGCTTTCCCAGCCCTTTCTGCACTGGAGCTTGTTCTGTGTAAACAGGAAGCTAATCTTTGTATAAGAGTTAGAAATACTAAAACATCTGTTTTATTTCTCGATTTCGTTCATTTTGATCTGTGCAATTATAATTAAGATCTTACTTTACAAAAAACTTTGGTGTTACAAAAACTTAAAAATCTTCCTAAATCTGAAAATCTTTGCTAATTTCCAACTCATAAAATGTATTATCTAAACTGTGGTGTGATAATGTGATTTTGTTTGTTTGTTTTAAGTGGGGGGTGGGGTAGGGGAGATTGCTACATAAGGGATAGAAAACACAGGCTGAGGTCCAGAAGGGTGTCTTGGGTCTTGACCTAAGCCAGCCTAGTCTGTCTACACTTAAAAGGTCATGAAAAAAGCCCTTACTGATCAGAAGAGATTTCTGGGGCTGACTTGGGACCTTGGGCCAGTCAGTGGCACAAGGGGCAGTCAAGAACCCCTGGGGAAGGGAAGAAGTGCTGCTGCCCTTTGGAAATGAGAAGGGGAAAAAAGGGGGCTTCAGTCCAGCCTTTCCTCAGAGAGCTGGCTGCCCTTCCTCAGCTCCCCTGGGTCCTCAGTCATTTTATGGATTGTAAAGTCTCTGTTCCCAGAGGTGCCCTGGCTGGCACTGAGTACACCTCCCCTGGGAAGGAATGAGGAGGGGGAAGGGAGGAAATGCAAAGGGGGCCTGCCAGGCTGGGGAAACGTAACAACAACAATACAGGCTTGTGTTTGCCCGAACCTGGACCGTCTCCAAAGCTCTCACGCACATGTATTCTTGGCTGCTGGTGCTGAGGGGGGGGGTGGCAGCAGAAGCTGCTGCAACCATCTCTGATTTTTCCTTCAGGTGGGCAGCACAGTCTCTGACTCTGTCCTCCCAAGAATGTGCCATCATTACCCTCATTTTACAGAAGAGCTTCATGGGATTTAGAGCTGAAAGGGCCCTAGAAGGCATGTAGTCCAAACTACTTCTTCTACTGAGGAAGAAGTTAAGGCCCAGGGAGGAGGAAAGTGCCCCAAATTCTAGTCCAATGATCTTTCCACTGCAGTCCCCTTTAAATCCCTACTATGGGCAAGGCACTTGGCTGGGGATACAAAGACCAACGAGAAAAATGGCTCCTGCTTACAGGAAGCTTCCGCTTCAGTAGGGGATGCAGCTTCTAAACAAGTTAGCACAAGACAATGTGAGAATAGTAACAAACCTGGCAAGCAGGGAATGGTTCCTGGGAAAGATGACACCTGAGCGGTAACATGAGAGAAGCCAAAGGCACAGAGGTGGAGGAAGAGCATTCCAGACATGGAGGATGGCTTGTGCAAAGGGATGGAGGTGGGAGAGTGAGTGTCAAAGGCAAGTAAGTCAGTCTGGATGTCTGAGTCTTTGTGACCCCATCTTATGGGATTGCCTTGGCAAAGATACTAGAATGATTTTCCATTTCCTTCTCTAGCACCCCAATGGTGCAGTTGAGGAAAATGAGTCAAACTGAGGTTAAGTGACTTACCCAGGGTCACACAATTAGTAAGTGCCTGAGGCTGGGTTTGAACTTAGGTCCTCCTGACTCCAGGTCCAAAACTCTATCCACCTGTCCACCTAGCTACCTCCATGAATGTAGTATAGTCAGATGAAATGTCTGGAAAAGGTTAGTGCTTTAAATATCAAATCAAGGACTTTGCATTTTGTAGTAGGATGAATAGGGAGCCAATGAAGATTCATGATCAGGGAAATTTCAGGATTCAGTCTTCTGCTTTAGGAAGAATATTTTGGCAGCTGTTGAAGGATGTGTTGGAGAGGCAGGGACTGGAAGCAGGAAGCACAAAATGGGAGGTTATCACACTAGGCCAGGGAAGAGGTGATGACAGCTTACTTGGTGTGGTGGTCCTCTAAGTGGAGAGGAGATGGGTACTAGAGATGCTATGGAGGTAGACTTTGAAACACATGGCAACTGATTCGTTGTGGAGGGAGAGTGTAAGGGAGAGTGGAGAGGGAAAGATGATGGTGAATTTGTGAACTTGGACACGTCAAAAACTGTGGTGTCCTCAAGAGATTTGGGGAAGGTTAGAGGGATGGGTTTAGGGGGGAAGATGATTTCTATTATGAGTATGAGGAGTTTGAGACGCCAATTGGACATCCAGCTGAGGTCCTCCTAAGACAGTTCCTGCATCAGGACCAGAATTCAGAAGAGAGAAGACGCCTGAATCTACAGATCTGGGGAGTCATCTGCATATAGACTGGAGTCCAACCCAATAGTCTGATGAGATCAGCTGGGCAGCTAAATTGTATAGTGAATTGAGTTTGGGATTTGGGAGTCAGATGGAGAAATTCTAATCCTGCCTCAGGATACTCACTAGTCATGCGCCTCTGAACAAGTCTGTTGTCTTTTCTCAATCTGTTTCCCATCTGTAAAGTGGGGACAAGTACATATCTCATGGGTTTATTGTGAGGGCCAAATGAGGTAACATATATAAAGTGATTTCAAACCCTGGAAGCACTACAAAGATTGTTGGGTTGTGGCCCTTCTGTGGCTCTGGTTGTGATCTGTCCTTCTTTCTCCAAGAGGACCACGACCTCAGGGAATTGATGATGTGACTTGCAGCTGACTGGGCTGTTCAAAGTCACCAGGCTCACTTTCTCCTCCAGAGCTATCAGGGTCCGGTGGCTGGATATCAATCAGGACGACTGGTGATGGCCCAGGACGCAGAGGGAGACCTTGGTCTTTCTAAACTAAGGTCTGTCTCAGTCAGTGGTCGTAGTAACAGCAGTAATAGTAGTAGTAGTAGTAGCAGCAGCAGCAGTAACCAATCAACCAATGCACATTTATTCAGCCCTTGGAAACTGCCAGCCACTGTGCTAAGCTGTGAGGATACAACAAGAGGCAAAAGACAGTCCCTGCCCTCAAAGACTTTACAGTCTAATGTGGGAGACAATGGATAAACACATAC
>JAQQSW010022712.1:0-10408 GCA_028646575.1 Pseudocheirus occidentalis
GGAGGCAGCTTGGGAAGCAGGGCACTGGCAGTCAGGGGGTCCGGAAGGCTTTTGATATGTGATGCTTTTCCTCTTGAACGAGGGGAGCAGTCCTGTGAGATGGGAGATGAGGGCGGGGTGCATTCTGGGCTCGGGGCACAGCCAGTGCAAGGAAACACCGATGTGTACAGGAGCCTCTAGCGTGAAGAACAGAGAGGAGGCGCACTCGGCTGGATCATAAAGGGAGAGGGAGAACTAGAAAGGGAGGCTGGGCCCCGGGCTCTCGCGGCAGCTGTCCTGCTTATTGTTACTGCTCGAATTGTCTTTCAGTCAGTCAGTCAGCCTCCTTGCTGCCTCTGGTTCCTCCTTTGTAAAACAAAGGTCTTGGGTGAGATGATCTCTAAGCTCTAAATCCTGTGTAAAAGTGAGTTGTCATTATGATTTCCCAAGACAACTGGGAAACCTGAGGTTCTGGCCAGGCTCCAAGACAAAACTGTAGGGGTGTGATGGTCTATTTATACAATACTTTCTTCTTGTTGTTGTTCAGTCATGTCCAACTCTTCATGACCCCATGGACTATCCTATCCCTGGGGTTTTCTTGGCAAAGACACTGGAGGGTTCCACCATTTCCTTCTCCAGTGGATTAAGGCAAACAGGGATTGAGTGACTTGGCCAGGGTAACACAGCTAGTAAGTGTCTGAGGCTGGATTTGAACTCTGGTCTCCTTGACTCCACATCTAGCTGCCTCCATATAGAACCTTACAGAGGACAAAAAGCTGCTTTTCTGGATTTAAAAAATAAAAATCGAGAAATGGGAAAACAAAGAAGGCTTTGCCTTCTATATATTAATGGTCTTAGTGGTATCCCATCACTACCACACGCTCCCATGTCCTTCATTATGGATTACAAGGGCCAACAAGTTGTGGCTTGCTAATATCTGGAAAAGTCATAACCCTCCCACCAGAGGAGAAACCCATTTACCAGACTCCACTGTCAATGAACCTTCTTTCCTTCCCCATCTCCCCTGGAAAGGACATAATGGCAAGTCCAGCCATATTCCATTGTTCATTATGCAGCAACCAAGAGACAGGAGAAACCCAGCACATGCCAGTAAAGCGCACTTACTGAAACTACAAGAAACACAAGGAATTTTTCTTTTCTGTTCCAGTCCTTGCACATGCTGCTTTTCTCCAGCACAAGGCAGCCTTTGTCCCTCTCCAGGGAAATGTTCATGCCACAAAATGGGAAGGCGTGAAAATGCAACTCCTGCATTAGGTCACTTCATATTTAAGAAAAAGGCTCTTGAAAACTTAAGGCACCTAAAATCCTCCTCAAAACAGTTCTCCCTCAGACCTTTCTTCCTAAGCCTTCCACACTTAAAAACGGAGAGTCTACCTAAGTGGTTACAAGATCTTAAATCTTATTTTAAATATGCCACTTCAATATTAAAAAATAAAGGAGATACAAATCTAACTGTGCTCAGCCATTTGTGAGGCTCTTGCTGACTGAGTAATGGGGGAAAGAGGGAAAGGAACAAGCATTTATTAAGCACTTAGTTTAAGAACTTATTATTATTAGGCCAAGCACTGCTCTAAGTACTTTATAAATAAAAAGTCACTTGATCCTCAGAAAAACCCTGAGAGGCAAGTGCTATTGTTACACTAATTTTACAGATGAGGAAACTGAGGCAGAGATTTAAGTGACTTATCCAGGTTCACCCAGCTAGTAAGTATCTGAGACCAGGTTTGAGCTCAGGTCTCCCTGACCTCAGGTCCAGCACCCCATTGATTGCACCTCCTCATGAACTCTTTCCTCTATCCCATGTTTTTTGTAAGAGCTACAAGAAGGAAGATGTGAGACTGACACTGTCCTGATAGTGATTTCTTAGAATAGACTAAGTCTTGGGAACTAATCCTTCAAGGTAAAGTTGTCCAAAGAAGGAAACCTCACTCCTCCTCCCACCCACCCCTAAATTGAATTCTCTTCTAAGAAAGAACAGGGGCTAGGATAAAGCTTTTAATTTTATTGATGCATTTTTTTCTACATCACAGCTATTTACAGATATAACTTTTTATCCCCTTCCTCATCTTACTCTGTAGGCTTCTTCCTTTGACCACGAAAAATAATTAAGAAAAATTAAATAACATGGTGACTGTGACTAACAATATATACAGCATCCCACATCCATAGTCACCCACCTCCCAAACAAAATGGGAAAAAAATTATTTTCTCATCTTTTCTCTGGACACAACATAAGTGAGAAATACACATCATTTAGCATTATTTTGTTGTTTACTTTTGTAAGATATGCATGCCCATGGAAAGTAGTTGGGTCCTCATGGGTCATCTAAATTTATAGATGCAGCTCATGAGTGCCATAGATAGATTAGATCTGAAGCCCAGTCTGCCCCCATAGAAAGGAGGATAACCAAAGGCTATTCTTAGGCTAGCTAGCACAACACTAGCTAGCTAAGTGGAAGAGCAGGCAGGATCCAGGAGTATGGTGAATCCAAAAGCTCCTTTCTCTTGTCTCCAAAAAGCACTATCAGATTAGAATATGCATCTGCCTTCCCCACTGTCCCTCAAATATCTCTGGCCTAGAGATACAAGGTTGAGGGAATCTGAAATAAATGGAACTTCCTCATTTGCTCTTAAGGAGGTGGGTAGCCTTTAGCTAGTCACCAGCTTAGACCTTTCCCACCAAGTGAAGGTTCTGCAAAAGACCATCACCTACTGGTGATGAATGGCAAGCAAACTCTTCTATCCATGAAAAAAAAAACAAAGAGAAATCAGAGAGGTCATAAAGATTAGTATATACCAGAAAAATCACTGAGAGGGATGAGCCCTTCTTGATAAGATCTCAACCAAAAGAGAATACCCATTCTCACCCTGGGGTAATTTCTCTCTCCCAAGTCTCTAGTGAGACAAGATTGAAATCAGGACCATGGAGAAGAGTTGGTTTCCCCCATATGTCTACAGCTTCCAACCTTCCTCTCCTCCTGAGTATTTTCTGTTCACCTGTCTCTCCCCCAAGAGTCTCTGGAAAAATCATATATGTCGCTTCCACCAATTTAGCTCCTTTTGCAAGTACACAGTATTGTCTCAACATTCTCTCCACCAATTAGTAACCATATTTCCCTCCATAAATGGAGCAGCATGCAAATTGCACCAGGTCTCCTTAGAAAACTTATTACAAATTATCAAAGTTATTATGTATATTGTTTTCCTACTCCACTTATTTCCCTCAATATCAATTCACTTAAATATTCCCATGTTTCTCTGAACTTTTCATATTTCTACTTCATTCTGGTAAAATAATACAACATCACATTCATATCTCAGCCAATCAACATTTAATTATTAAGCACCTATTTTGTGCCATGAAGCATCATGCCATGACGGTTGGAGTTGGGCAAAAAAGACTAGAGTTCAAGTCCTGCCTCTAACATGAATTGTGTGACCTTTGGCAAGTCACTTAACCTCTTAGTGTCCTAAGCAATTCTCAAAGACTAAAAGTTTCAGAGTAGGTGCTGACCTGCACTGTTAGAGGGATTTTCCTCACCTGGGAGTTCCTTATATCACTGAAATTGCTAGTCTCATCTCTATGCCTCTATTTCATGCCATGTACATATGGTGCTCTGGATGAAGAGACAAAAGTTAAATACACATTGCCTTCAAGGAAGTTATAATCTTACAGCTATCTATCTATATGCATCTATACATACATACATACACAAAATAAATGGTTATCTTACAAAGAGGGTGCTAGCAGTTACAGAGATCAGGAAAAGCTTCATATAGAAAGTAGTATTTGAGTCTTAAAGGAAAATAGAGAGTCTAAGGTACAGAGATAAAGAAGGAATACATTTCAGGCATGGTGAACAGGTAGTTCAAAGGAATAGAGGAGGGAAATGGACCGTCATGTATGAGAAATAGTAAGGTCAGTTTGACTAGATCACAGAGTACATGCAGGGTCACAAGGTATAATAATACTCAACAGGTAGGTTAAAAATATATATTTACCATAAGTTTTTCAGCCGTTCCTCAACTGATGCCCACCTGTTTTGTTCCTCTTTCTTTGCTACCACAAACAGCACTACTAAGAATATTTTGAAGGATATGGGACCTTTCTTTTTGTCTTTGACTTCCTTAAGAGCATATGCCCAGGGGCGGCTAGGTGGAGCAGTGAATAGAGCACTGGCCCTGGAGTCAGGAGTACCTGAGTTCAAATCCGGCCTCAGACACTTAACACAAAAACTAGCCGTGTGACCTTGGGCAAGTCACTTAACCCCAACTGCCCTCTAAAAAGCAAGAAAAAAAAAGAGCATATGCCCAGAAAAATAATGCTACATCAAAGGGTTTAGTCATTTTATTTGCACAACTTTAAATTATTTTTCAGAATGTTTGGACCAATTCACAACTCCACCAACAGTGTATAAGCACACTTATCTTCTCATAGCCATGCCCCAATGTTAACCATTTCTGACTTGTTTCTATTTTGCAATTTGCTAGTTATAAGGTGAAGTTTCAATGCCTATAACACATCAACCACAGGACTGGACTTGAGAATTGTGTAATAGAAAGTTCATCATTTCATCTTCCTCTCCTCTACACTTTGCAGCTTAGTAATATTAAAAACATGACAGGAAATCTTGACATGTGATTTTAAGTGCAAGAGAACTTGAGCTTTGCTGAGGAAACCTAGGAGTCTCTCCTTTGGTTAAACATGGAAGTGAAACATTGTCAAAAATTATTAAAAAGACAGAATTTTAAATGTAGTACAATTTAGTTGCTACACATCATATAGTGTTATCCAGCTATAAAATTACTTAGATACCTATCAGTTGTTCAGTCATTCACTACTCTTCCCCTCCTCACCGCAGACTAGAGTTGTATTACAGTCCTCAGAGTCCTAGAAGACGCTGTAGACCAATGCAGCAAATACCCTCCTGGCAGAGCTTAACAAAAGCAAATTTCTGAAATAGATGTATTATGGTTCAAAATGTCCTCCCTCTGGTTCAAAATCTAACTAAGAGAAATTTGCTGGAGAAAATACCTCCCTAAAAATGAAATCTGAACATATGAAAAAGGAACTTCAAAAACTAACTGAGGAAAATAATACTCTAAAAACTAGATTCAGTCAAATTGAAGCTAATGACTCTATGAGGCATCAAGAATCAGTCAAACAAAACCTAAAGATTGAAAAACTAGAAGAAAATATAAAATATCTCATCGGAAAAATGACTGACCTGGAGAACAGATCCAGGAGAGATAATCTAAGAATTCTTGATCTACCAGAAAGTTATGATGGAAAAAAAAGCCTGGACAATATCCTCCAAGAAGTTACCAAAGAAAACTGCTCTGAGGTCCTAGAACCAGCGTGTAAAATTGTTACCAAAAAAATTCACCAAACACCTCTTGAAAGAGATCCCAAATTGAAAACTCCAAGAAATACTGTAGCCAAATTCCAGAATTACAACATACTGCAGAACTACAGTCAAGATTACACAGGACTTAACAGCTTCTACATTAAAAGATCAGAGGGAATGAAATATGATATTTTGTAAGGCAAAAGAGCTTGGACTGCAACCAAGGATCAACTATCCAGCAAAACTGAGCATCATCATTCAGGTTAGGAGATGGTCATTCAATGAAATAAGGGACTTCCAGAACTTTCTGATGAAAAAGCCAGAGGTCAATGGAAAATTTGATCTCCAAAATGTCCTCCCTCTCCCGTTTACCTGCTGGATTCCTACCTATCCCTCTGATCCCAAATCAAATTTTCCCATTTCCAGGAATTTTCCCTGATCTCCTGCTCAGTAACAATCTTTCCCATTCATATCTCACATGTCACTTTGGCTGCACCTTTCTAATTATAAAATAGTCAATGTTATGGCTCACAGAATCATGAATTGAGGGGCAGAAGAGATGCCATCTATCTCAATGCCCTCCCTTTTATATATGAGAGAACTGAGATATAGAAAAGTTATGTGACCTGCCTAGGATCACATTGTAAGTATCTGGAATGAAATCTGAATCCAGCTCTTCCTGACTGCAAGTCTAGTGGTCTATACACTACTCCAGAAAGCTTACCTATATATGTATCATCTCTCTACAGCAAAATAGACATCTATAAAGCATCTGCCAAAGCAATAACTTGGATAGCCCCTGTGTACTAGAGTGGCATGGACAGCACTTTCCATCCTCCAATAGTATAAAAGTAATTGAGCTTCGCACTTACTTACAACTAGGTGGATCTCCTTCTTCACTGGGAAGACAGAGCAAGACCCAAATAGAAAAGCCTCCCAAACTAGGAGCCACTTTAACCCCTAAAGCAAGTAGAGTCAAACTTTAATGGCTACTACTAGGTATTGCCCTTACCAAGTTCACTTCTAGGCATGGTACAGCTGATGAACAAAACCATCATTCCCTTGCTTGCAGGACACCGAAGTACAAATAAGCAAAAAAAAATGGGAAACTGTAAGAAAGCAGCTTCCTTCTTCTCCTCCCCCCATACATATTCCTGCTAAGCATCACAGCCCCACCTGCCATGATCTCCTCCTCTCTTTTCTCCCCAGCACCCACTTCTCAAGTGTCTCAAAGTTTCATACACCACACCCAAAGTGAACTGGATACTGAACTCACACTGTTTCACCTTGGATCCAAAATCACTGACTACATTTGGACCCTACCATACAGAAGTCATTGAGTTGAGCACCAAAGAGACAAAGACAAGATATAAAATCCTCTCTGCTCTGAAAAGACTTCCATTTTCCTGGAAGTAAACAGGCAAGAGGAGCAGGTAAGAGGCATGGTGGATAGAGTGCTACAATGCACAACACAGTACTTTGTATATGGTCAGCATTTAATAAATGCTTTATTCATTCATTAATTCCAAAAGTATATGATGGTCCTAGTTTCCAAGTGAGGAAGAATATCAGTATCAAGCATTTATTAAGCCCCTACTATGTGCCAGACCCTGCACTAAGCTCTGAAGATACAAAAAGAGGCAAAAGACAGTCCTTGTCTTCAAGAAGCTTAAAATCTAATTAGGGGAGACAATGTGCAAACAAATATTTTCAAAGCAAGCTACATAAATAGGAAATAATTTACAAAGCAAAAGCATCAGAATTAAGAGGGGCTGGGAAAAGTTTCTTATAAAAAATGGGATTTTAGTTGGACATAAAGGTATCCAGGTAAGTGAACAGGCAGAATTGAAAAAAAAAGAAGATACATGGAGGACAGAGAAAATGCCTGCAGCTGAGAAATCGAGGGTCTTGTTCATGGAACAGTCAGGAAGAACTGTCATAAGCCTCTACATAAAGAAAGCTGTAATAGCAGCTGAGGCTGCTTTATCTTCCCACTAGACTACCATGTGGCCATGAGCCCATGCCTATCTCTGCTTATTCTGTCTGTTGTATTTATTCCTTCCTGATCTTAGATGAGGATGCTTATCCAAAACAGATCAGACCAAGCCATTCCCCAGTGAATAATAAAAGGTCAGAAAAATCATGAGACATTCAGCAACTGGATCCTATAGAAGAATCTGCTGGTAGCTACAGCAGCCAATTCATCCCTGGGGAGGGACCTCCTTGACCCAGCCCAGCAGTTAAGCAGCCTGGCAGCTGAGATGGTCAAGCTACAAGTAGAAATGAACAGTATCAATCACTGTAAGTTTGACTCCAGCCTCTCCAGAATCTCTTCTCCAACGGAAGAGAGTGTGTTCCTGGCTTGGGGGTTATTTGTATTTCAGATCTTACTATATATTCTCAGTAAATATCCTTTTGTAAAAAGGAAAAAAACCTCATTGACATTGATTTTCAATCATATCAAAGCAATATCAGCTGGTTACAATAATATTGGAGCAATAGTCATTGGTGATCAACATTGGGGCAAAAAAAACTGGATGGGGCTCCTAAGAAACAGAATTGGAAAGGTACCACCCAAGTCCTCAAGGTCACCCCTGGACCTCTGAAGAGGGGAGCCGTCAGTCTTGCTCTGGAAACACATTCTCCTAACTGGAGTGTGGGTTGGGAGAGTAGTCTCAGAGGCAATATATGTCACAAAAATACAGCCTAAAGAATTCTTATTGCCCAGAGGCAATGAGGAGCCCTGAATTTACCTGAGTGAATTAGAGACATAGTCTTTCCATTGGGTTATGTCATGGATAAGAAGCCCAGCTCTATGTCTTACCCAATCTTTTTATCTACCCGAATACCTAAATACTGTTTATTAACTATTTCTTGAAACAAGAGCATGAGCATTGTGAACATTGAATATTCAGTTACATTCCTGAAATCACCGAATTATCTAGAGATTATCTAATCTACCTAACACCATTTTTAATAACAAATGAGAAACCCACGGCCCAGAGAGTTTATGTGACTTGACAGGGGTCACCCGGGTGGTAAATATCAGAGCCACCGCTCAAACACAGATTTTTCTGACTTCATCATTGCATTGCCTCTGGAGTCAAAGGCCATGGAATCAAATCCTACCTTTGATAAAGTGATTCCCTCTGTGACTTTATGCTAGACCCTTAATTTCCATGGGTCTGGGTATCGTCATCTATAAAATGAAATTGTTGTTCTTCTTCTTCCTTCCCCAAGAAGACCAGTGACATCAGGGGGTGATGGCTTGACTTGCAAGTGAGTTGGACTTGGGTGAGGTAGAGCTGTGCAAAGTGACCTGCTTCACTCTCTCCTCCAGTCCAGCGGCAAGACATAGGTCAGGTTGACAGGGAATGGCCCCAAATGCAGTGGGAGAACTTGGCCTTTTTAAGCTAAGGTCTTTCCCAGGTCTTTGTCTGAGACAACACCCATTCAGGGACCAAAGCCTAGGTCAGAATTGAGACAAAGATGGCCTAGTTCATTTTCCCAAAAGAATCAGTCAGGGAAGGGAAGATGCTAAGGGTTTCTGTCAGAACAGAAACAATTGCTACACTTCGACTGTGCCTTTAGAACCCAAACAATGAGCAAGTGAAGCTTGGGCTGGGACCTATTATAAACTAATCAATGAAAGCAGAGTGATTTGGGTTTAAAGGCACAGTCAAGCAACTCCATTAGAATCCCAATGGGCTTTATCCAATCCTGAATTTCCAGAGCTATATTCCAAGAAATCATAAATGAAAACTATATGAGACAAAAGAGTTAATTGTCCCAGTTTTGTGAAAAAACAATGATAGGACAAATAAGCAGGGAAGAAAAAAATCTAGCCTTCAAACCCCAAGATATCTTGTGAAGTATAAAGGGATCAAAATGTATATTCCTTTGGACAGAGCACCCATATTTTAGGTGTAAAATGAGAGAGTAGGATTTGATGGCTTCTGAGGTCCCTTGTAGACCTGTGATCCTGTAGTACACACACAGACACATGCACATACATATACACGCCTCCTTTTTATTTAAAAATCCCAATGTCTTTCACAACTGTCTTGTTGGCATTGATTTAATAGTTATTACATCCATCAACACAGCCCTTACTGGTTTTTCACAATTAGTCCTTTGGAAAAAGTGAACAGACGAGTGCCTGAGAGTTGGCGAGCCCCTCCCCACTGGCTTTCTGCAGCCTGTGTGAAGCCCTTTGTCAGGACTCGGGGCTCAGAGCCTCTGGAACGCAGCCGGCTTCGGTCTTTCAACAGCCCGCTGGGCCTCACTTTCAGAGGTCAGGGAGTGTGCCCCAGCTGCCATCCGTGCCAAGCGACAGATCTTTTCCTCAGAAAGGCCTGGGTCATAAACAGGCTAAGTCACAGGTCTCTCGTTCTCAGCCCCCTTTCTTCCCTCACCATCAGTGACCGTGATCTGTCCCATACTGCTAGCCTTTAGGAAATCCAAACAGAATTTTACTTAGGTAAGTGACATTTAGGGGGACCACACAGTGAAGAAGATTCTTCTGCAAGAGCAGCCATCTCAGAACCAGGATTTTAAATGTTGTGGTGGATTTTTAAAGAATTAATGCCTTTTCTATGTTATGGGGACATATATGTATACATAGAGATACTGATCACTCCAGTAACAATAATAATCCTGAACGTAGATAGTATTTAAAGGCTTGCAAAGCACTTTACATGTTATTTCCACCTCACAGCGATCTGATCAGGTAAATGCTGGTATTAACCGCATATCACACATGTGAGGAAGCTAAAGCTGGGGGAGGGCGCCCAGGGTCACACACCTAGTAATGTCTATAGCAAGATTCTAAGATGTGTTTGCTTCTCTTCTATACGGTCATCATACCAGATTGGGGAGCAGGGAAGGGGCAGGGAGAACGCATGAAGGGAAGGAGAAAAAACTCCAGAAATTATAGCCTGTGAGAACAGCTGAAGTCCTGCCCATCAACGTGGATTTACTAAGCACTTACTACTTGCCAGGCACTTTGTTAAGTATTGAGGACAGAAGGAAGGAAGGAAGGAAGGAAGGAAGGAAGGAAG
>JAQQSW010022713.1:0-10408 GCA_028646575.1 Pseudocheirus occidentalis
ATATGTCCACTATGAAGATGTCCTGTATAATCACACCTACACAGCCTGTATTGAATTGGTTGTCCTTCCAGCGGGGGGGTGTGACAAGGGAGGAATCAAAAGAATCTAGAATCTAAAGCTCTGCAATATCTGCAACTAGGAATTAAGATATACAGGGGCTGGGGTAGGGAGACCCTCCCTGCCCTACCAGAAAGTTAGAGAGCAGACCGGGGAGGAGCTCTACAGTGGGATCACTGTTTGGGGGTTGAGGTAGGGGAAAGATGGGAAGAAAATCTGTAATTCAAAAATCTCATGAAAATGAATGATGTAAACAAGAAACAAAATTTATTACATTAAAAAAAAGAATAATTGGGAAGAACAAAAGGTCAAGAATATCAAGGGAATTAATGAAAAAAAAGAACATGCAAAGGAAGGTAACCTAACTGTATGGGATCTCAAATTATATTATAAAGCAGCAATCCTCAAAACAATCTGATACTGGCTCATAAATAGTGTGGTAGATCAGTGGAATAGATGAGCTACACAAGACTTAGTGGTAAATGATCATAATGATATGGTGCTTGATAAACCCAAAGTTTGTGGGATAAGAACTCACTATTTGGCAAAAAACAAAAACAAACAACAAAAAAAACACTGCAGAGAAAAAATGGAAAATAGTATGGCAGAAACTAGGTATAGACCAACATCTTGCCGTGTACCAAGATAAAGTCAAAATGGGCACATGATCTAGACATAAACAGTGATATTATAAGCAAATTAGGAAAATATGGAATAATTTACCTATCTAATCTCTGAAGAAAAGAAGAACAAGAGATAGAGAACATTACAAAATATAAAATGAATAATTTTGATTATATTAAATTCAGAGTTTTTGCACAGACAAAACCAGGACTATCAAGATTAAAAGGAAAGCAGGAAAATATTTTTTCAGCAAGCATCTCTTATAAAGGTCTCATTTCTCAAATATATAGAGAATTGAGTCAAATTTATAAAAATTCAAGTCATTCCCCAATTGTTAAATAGCCAAAGGATATGAACAGGCAGTTTTCAGATGAAGAAATCAAAGCCATCTATAGTTATGTGAAAAATGTTCTAAATCATTATTAATTAGAAAAATGCAAATTAAAACAACTCAAAAATACCACCTCACACTTATCAGATTGGTTAATATGATAGAAAAGGGAAATGATAAATGTTGGAGGGGATATGGGAAAATTGGGCCACTCATGCACTGCTGGTGGAATTGTGATTTGATCTAACCATTCTAAAGAGCAATTTGGAACTATACCCAAAGAGCAAACAAAATGAGTATATCCTTTGATCCAGCAATACCACTGCTTGGTCTGTATCCCAAAGAGATCATAACAAAAAAAAAGGAAAGGACCCACATGTACAAAAATATTTATGATAGCTCTTTTTGTGGTGGCAAATTGAAAATTGAGGGAATGCCCATCAGTTGGAGAATGATGGAACAAGCTGTGGTATATGAATGCAAAGAATATTGTTGTGTTATAAGAAATGACCAGCAGGCAGATTTCAGGAAAACCTGGAAAGATTCACATGAACTGTACACAGAAACATTATGTGATGATCAACTCTGACTGACTCAGCACTTCTCAGCAGCACAATGATCTAAGGCAATTCCAAAAGACTCATGATGGAAAATGCCATCCACATCCAGACAAAGAACTGATGTTGTCTGAATGCAAATAAAAGCCTACTCATTTCACTTTCTTTATTTTGTGTGGGTTTTGTCTTTCTTTTGGTCTGTTTCTTCTTTCACAACTGTGACTAATATGGAAATGTTTTACATGATTGCACACATATAACCTACATCACATTGTTTATGTTCTTATATATAATATATATACATATTATATTATATATGTTTATGGGGAAGGAGAAAATCTGGAACTCAAAATTTTATTAAAAATGTAGAAAAAAACCTGCCTTTATATGTAATTGGAAAAAATAAAATACTACTAATTTTAATGGCACTTATATAGTACGTTAAGCCTTATAAAATGCATTACAAATATTATTTCATTTGATTCTCACAAGAACCCGGTGAGGGAAGTTCTATTATTATCTTCATTTTGCAGATAGAGAAACTGACACATCATGCATTTAAGTGATTTTCCCAGGGTCATACGGCTAGTAAATGTCTGAGGCAGGATTGTACTCAGGTCTTCCTGACACCAACCCAACGCTATCCATTATGTCACCTAGCTGCTTATAGAATAAATCTGACTATGTAACTCCCCTTCTTTACATTATCACCCTTCTTGTGTTCTACAGGGTAGTTCCACAGTCAATATATAGTTCTCACCTTAACTCATATACAACACTTTATCCCCCATCTTTGATTAAGCGATTCCTTGGAAAACTCTCTTCCTTCTACCTCCTACCTGGCTTAACGTCAAGCTTTACTTAATAGCTCACCTATATAGAAGAATTTCCTGTTTCTCCTCACTGTGAGTGTTAGCTCCCTCCACAAGGTGTCACATATATACTTAACTACTTCCATGTTATACACCCTCTTTCCAGTAGAATATATGCTCCTCAAGGGTAGAAACTGTTTTGTCTTTGAGTCCCCAGCATCTAGTACGTTGCTTTGTACATAATTAGAGCTTAATACAGTCTTGTTGAATTAGCTAGAATGTAAATAAGAAAAAAATTTTACTGTGAAATTGATTCATTATTTAACAAATATACTTGAGAAAATTTCTTAGCAATTGGGGGTTGGGTGGGGGGGGAACCAAACATTTATGAAGTACCTACTATGTGTCAGGTACTATATTAAGTGCTTTACAAATATTATCTCATTTTATCAATGCAGTGAGTCTGAAAAGTAGGTGTTATTATTATCCCCATTGTACAATTGAGGAAACTGAGGCAGACAGAGGTGAAGTGACTTGGGGTAGGGGAAAGACAGAGAGAAAATTTGTAATTCAAAAATCTCATGAAAATGAATGATGTAAACAAGAAACAAATAAAATTTATTACATAAAAAAAAATAAAGTGACTTGCTCAGCATCACCCAGCTAATATGTGTCCGAGGCTGGATATGAACTCAGATCTTCTTGGCACCAAGTCCAGCACTCTATCCATTGCACCACCTTGAGTTGGTGAGAAATTGTTTTAGACCCATATCCAATACCCACAGCTCTGGGAACTCCAGTGAGATGAAAGAGTTCAACATTTTTTAAACCTATAAAAAATATGGAAGAAAATGAAATAGCATACTTATCTCAGTTGTGGAGGGAAGTTTTTTTTTATTCAACAAATATAGGGAATTATTAGGGTTAAGATAAGTGGGTTTGCTTACATTCATTTGTGTATCAATTATTAATTAGTTATTTTTAAAAGTTCCATGAAACAAAAACAGGATCAAGAGAAAAAAGAAAAATAGATGAGGAAAACAGGCAATAAATATGACAGATAAAACCATGCCATCCAAAATTCATGAGTAACTGCTAGACATTTATGAACTAACTCCCAGTCACAAAAGTAATTAACTATCCAGTCAATGTCAATGAATACACAATTTTCAAAGGAGAAAATACACACAAAAAGTTAAGCATTTGAAAAAAATGTTTAAGTTCACTAATTACTAAAGAGATGCAAATTACAAATTTTGATGTATCACATCACAAATCAAATTGGCCAAAATAATTAAATGAAGCAAAACTCAGTATTGATAGGGCTGGGGAGAGACAGATATATATCATTCACTGATAGAATGAGAAATTTCCAGAGTATTTTTGGGGAGCAATCTGACAATCTACAATAAAAGTGATCTAATCTTTGAGACCATAATTCCATTGCTGGGAACATACCTTAGAAGTATCATCCAAAACAAAGACCAAGTTATCTGTTCAGAGATTTTCAAAGCAACTCTGTCCGTAAGTATAAAATTTAAAAAAAAAATTGTAAGTCACCCAAATATCCTATAATAGGGGAATGGTTAAATAAATTGTTGCATATTAATTATTATATTGGAATTAAGACAAACAAGTAAATGAATATAATGAAATCTAGAAAAACTGTTATAGTGTAATGCAAAGGAGGAAAAAAGAAGGACCTGAACAAAATATACCTTATGACCATAAATGAGAAAAATTGAGTGTAAATAAAAGGCAAAGAATACTGATGGGGACTTATAGAGAAAAATTGAGATGTTTCACACATTGAAATCTATTTAAATGTATTTAATTATGAAGCAAGTATTATTATATTTACCTATGCTTAGTGGTGACTTTGTAATAAATCATTTTAGATGATACCATCATAGATAGGAGATTATGGGAAGTTATGGACAGGCTGAGGAAGTGTGTATTAGTTGTGAGCTGTACTGTTGCAAGGTGAGCCCAGACTGGTGAACTCATAGATCTATCAGAGTTCTTGGCTAAATTCTTATCCAGTTTCCTTTAAAAGCTTAACTTATACAACTCAGGCTTTTCTGCACAAGCGTGCAGCGTGCACACTCACACACGAGTTGCTAATGCTTTCTGTTATGCATTTATCTTCTACACGTGTACAAGTTTTCTCTCTTGATAGTCTATTAGCTCTTTGAGGGCAAGGACTGTTTTGTTTTTGTCCTTTTATCTCCAACGTTTAAGATTTTATCTGACATCTAGTTAATGGATATTTATAGATTTATTAATAGTTATTGAAGGGTAAATATCTGGTTTATTATAGTACCAGGCGGCTATTTTGAATATTTGATTTTCTGCCATCTTTTGACTTCTCTGAATAATTTCAACTGGAAGATATGAGAGGTAGCTATGATCAGACAGCAAAGTCATAAATATCCTAACAATTGTAGTCAGTTAATGTGTGATTGTTAGAGAAATCAGGGCTTTCTTTTTTAAATCATTAGATCTCAGATCTTGTGAGACTCCCATTTTCTCTCATTAGCTCAGTTGACTTAGAGTAGTCTTGAAAACACAGTTGGATTGAGGTTCTTTGGATGGTACATCCTTATTCAGATTAAAACTATGATCTTCATCACCTTATTCCTGAAAAAAAAAGACAGTGGTTATATGAAATCCTATGAGCATAAAGAAATAGTTCCTTCCAAAGGTCTATCTAGCCTTCAACATAGCTATGAATCATGAGATCAAAGAAAGAGGGTATCTGAATGAGATATTGACATCAATTCATCCAAGGTGGCAAATTATAATAGTAGCTCGGAATATATATTAACATCTTCCTCCTAAGGTTTTCCTGACTGCACAGAGAATACTAATTTTCAGGGGACTCCTGTGAAGTAAATAAGCGGCCAGAAGGGTTGGCTCCTTTTCCCGAAAAGAAACTTAATCCAGGAGATGCCCTGACTTGCCAGTGGCAAAGCACTGGAGAAGAAATCCCAGGCCTCTTGTTTTCCTGGCCCAGGCTCTTCCTTACAAAGGTACTAATGCAAGATTCTTTTAATTAAGATGTCTGGGATTCATCTCCAAAAGAAGCAGTGATCCAGAAAATTTTCCAGATGACTCAGTTTAAAAGGAAAAGAAAAAAAAAAACCTTCTTTAATTAATCATTGAAAACAGAATGATGGCTGTTAGGTTATCTCTATAGGAACTTAACCAATTTTCTCTATAGTATATCAACTGAAGGCTTATGGTTCGGTCTAAACACACAAATGAGTACTACCTATATTGCTTGCAACTGGTATGATTCAGGGAATTTCATTGACTTTTCAATATTTATTACATAAATAACTGATGGAATCTTAGGCAGTTATATAATGATTATTCGTACTATTACAAGGGTTAGCATTTATAGAAAGCCCTAAGGTTTGTAGAGTATTTAAATATGTTATCCCATCTGATTCTCACAATAACTTTAGGAAATATATTTTTCAGCTAAGGAAACAGACAGAGACGTTAAGTGGCTTGCCCAGGGTCATATAATTACGATGTGTATGAAGTAGAATTTAAACTCAGGTTCAAATATATGGGAGAGAAGAACAATCCCCACATTTATCTGAATTACCCACGTAAGAAGAATATCTTTTAAAAGCACACACTATCAATACACACAGACACACACACACACACACACACACACACACACACACACACATATATATATATACATGTGCATGTGTGTCTGTGTGTGTGTGTATGTATCTCCTAGATTTGGCACATGTCCAGATCACCTAAGATGGAGGTATTCATGTGGGAGTGATGAGGTATAGGCTCTGGGAGCCCCCTTGAGCACTCCTTGAATCTTTGAGGTACAAGCTCTGGGAAACCCCTTGAAGTCTGATTGATTCTTCCCACTTGATGAGGCATTTGCAGAGGACATAAGTATTTCATTGTGGCTGGGCCCAAACCTCTGTTACTAGCCTGGACCTCCATAGTCAATCTGCTTCCCAAACCGGAGCCTATCAAAATGTCAATCCACTCTTGTATTGACCTCATGAACTCCTCCTGAAGACCCTCCCCAAAATTTTGCTCTAGACCACTCCTAGATTCCTCTGTATATAAGAATCCCATCTTCCCTCCATGGGTGTGAGAGTGCCACAGAATGCCCTAGCACAGACTTGCTCTGTGAAAGCACCATAGCTCCTTAAGAGTCTACCTCTTATGGGGAACTTTTAATGAACTTTCAATAAACTTTCCTTTTATTTGGCTGAGAAGACTTGAGTGGAATTCTTTTGGCAGGGTGTTTTGGTATTTGGGGGTCTCAGGCAACCCTAACCCTCTTTGCGTAAACCTCTTCATGAGGTCCCAGGATTTTGCTTCTAGGAGAAGACATTCTGTGTTCCCCTCCTATTTGGGTAGGAATAGCCTTTTTCCATTGGCTGCATAGCCAGAATAGACTGTGCCTTTAAACTATCAGACTGGGATATTCACTCTTTCTTTCTGAGTGACATCCAGGGGTGAAGGTCTCAATTAGTCACAGCATAGGCAGAATGTACTAAGCCGGATTGAGGAAAGGCCACTTTCCTCTTTCCTTTTAAACCCTGTTGCCCTGATAAATCAGTTTGGATTTTGGGTATTATTTCATTTATTCTACTTCACTTCTAGATGCAGGGAGTGGGGAATTCTATACCCATAAATTTGTGTCTTGAACTTGGAGTCAAGATTCCAGACCACATTGGGGCAGCTAGGTGACACAGTAAATAGAGCACTGACCCAGGAGTCAGGAGGACCTGAGTTCAAATTCGACCTCAGACACTTAACACAAAAATTAGCCATGTGACCTTGGGCAAGTCACTTAACCCCAATATATATATTCCAAACCACATGTTGCTACCAACCTAGCAGCGAAACCCTGAGAAACTAGGGTATTAACCAGGGGGTTTTAGACTTATAATTTGGTAAGACTATGCTATATAGGAACTGAACTAGGCTGTGAACTTAATCCTCATCCCATTCCCAGAGACTGAGGTTATGTAGGGTGTATTATGCCCCTCAAACATTGGAGGAGAATATTGATGTACTTGTTCTTGCTTTATCTTTGTAGTAAATATTCCTTTGAAAAAGATAATCTCACTGTTAAATGTTTAAATGGAACTAGAGTGCTTGTACCCCTAAAATCAAAGGAAATACAATCAATAGGGGTTTAAACCAATGGCAGAGGTACCAGAGAACCCTGGGCCTTTCATGAAATGTGAGTCTATTACCCTTACCATAGGTGAATGAGACCTTCACTCCCTTCCCCCCCCCACACACACACACACAGAGGACTAGAGAGTGACTGTCTCAGTCTGGTAGTTTTAAAGATTCAGCCACTTTGTAAGTGACTGCCTAGTTTCCTTCCTATAGCATAGGGAATAGGGACAGAGTCAACACCAGCCTGGGATTTGTGGGAGCATGCAGCAGCAATTACTCTTTATGGTTTATAAAAATTAAGAAGTGCTGGATTTATGGTGTCTGGTCTAAAGTCTTCAGTGTCCCTAGAATCAAAAACCTAATCAGTCTCCATTGAATAGGAGACAATCAATTCCAGGAGTGATCTGAATTCCAGAGTTTGAATCAGTAGCTTGATCAATAGAGGGAGTTTATGAGGACCAAACTAAGAATAAAAAAATGCCTTATTTATGCAGAATGAACTAAGAGATAGTGTTTTATTGTTTACCAAATTGAGAGAGGGACTTCTTTTGTTAACCATTGGCCCTGCTGGAAATACGGAGTCTTTAGACAGATAAGACATCTTTTCAAGGGTTGGGTGTCAGCATATACATTGGATCATTTTATCTGGTCATTCTAAAAGCCCTTACAAACTATGTGTTTCTGTTTTATTATTGCCATAGAATGTCTTCATCTTTTGCCTCTATAAAATGTGAATTAGAAGCTTTGCTTAGGAAAGGGCAAGGCTATTCTGATTTAGCAGGACAAACTCTGCCAGCTAGAACCTTGCCAAGCAGAATGCCTGGACAGTTAGCAACCAATGTCTCTTACAAACTTAACTAAAATAAATAGTTTTACTTTCACAGGGTGGAGGAGAAACTTGACTTTGGAGGAGATTCTCTGCTACAATTCATACTACCAATGCCTGCTGCTTCTGAGTATTATTGTGTCCTTAATCCAGTTAAACTGATTTGCTTTACTATGATATGAGGTCTAAGTGATTTGTTAAAGACAGTTGGATGTAACTTACCAGTTGCATGAAGCTGATTCAATGAAGACTATATTGAATCTAGTCCCAAGTAGATAAGGAAAGTATCCCCCAAGTCCCATAAAGAGCCAATTATATTGTTCTCTCTACTTTTCTGGTGGTGACCAACCAAGGCAGGAACTACTGTGAGCCTCCAGATGGGGAAAAATGTAATGCCAGCAGCTTCCTCTCCCCACCTGGGCAGACAGGTGGCTGTGAACACATGCTGCCTCTGTTCCTTTGCCTGTTTGTGTTTGTTCTTTTCTACTCTTAAAATGAATGAATATTGAGATAGAATAGACTAGGCTATGACCTTGTAAGCTTCAGAAGGTCAGCAAAGTCACTGAGGATCCAAGATGGGAGTCCATGACAGAGGCTTCTATAGGCATTGCAGCTCTGCTGAGTGATATTGACCCTATGACCAAGACACCATGTCTTGCAAGCAAGGAAGATTATTCATCCACTGTATTCTATCCACTTTATAGTGGTGAGAAAAATATTTGAAGCAGTCATTTTTAAGTGTGTGCCCAGGGACTTCTCTAGGACTGAAGTATAGAGAAAAAGTTGATACATTGATTCTTGATATACCTTTTCAGGAGAAAAAAAAATTACAGAATCTATTATACTCATATAATTGTCTAAAATTCAAGGGGGAAAGGAGGAGTAATTTGTAAGAACTATCCATAAATTCTCTCAGTTTCCTCTTTATTTGTGCAAAATGCATCCCCCATTCTAAAGTAAACAAATTATTTGCAGAAAGGAAAAGGATATTTTCTGTGAAATACAGAGAAACATAGTTTGAAAGAACACAAACAGCTCTGAGGACCTGAAAAACCCACCCCCTCAAATAAAAGGCTTAGAGGACTCTAGTCAAAGTACCTTAGAGGTAAAAGTACTGGTTGGTGTTAAAAATGGCTACAGTGCATTGATTCTGATACATAGACCTCTGAAGACCCTAAGTTTAAAGTTGTTATTAACAAAAAGAGCTTACTATTGTTTCAGCAGCCACAATGTAGCAGAAAGCAATTTTACCCATGGGAAAAAACAAAAATCTCATAAAAGGGGTAGTTTCACCCAGCAAGTAATGCATAGTATACAGACTATTCTCTAAAAAGATCGCAGACATATCTGCCTGGAGTCCAGAGTTGAGTTTCCCCAAGCACATGGGTTTCCTTATACATTTGTCTCAGTCCTAGGCTTCTATAAATTTGTTCTCACTCTCCACTCTTTCCCTCATCCAGAAATTGTGTATATTGGTGGGAAAGTATGACCCAGGATTATGGTTGATTTTTATATTTTAATTATTCCTATTTTTTCTTCTGTTCAATAAATATTACTGTATGATTATTCCTTCTTTGCCTTCTCAGGTTGTAAACATTTCATGATTAAGAGTTAATGGGAGGGGGGGCGGAGCCAAGATGGCGGCGTAGAAGCAGCAAAGCACCACAGCTCCCACACAAACACACTAAAAAACTCAGAAAATGGGACGCTAAACAGATTTTCAAGCTCCAAAACTCTCCACAAGACAGAAAGCACTACAGGCAGCGCAGCAGGCGGGGCTCTTCGCGGCAGTCTGGGACCCACGGCTGAAACCCCGGCCGGCTCAGACCCTGGGGCATCGGGCGGGGAACCCGGCTACAGGAGAGCAGATGGGCTGCACTGGAGGCACAGTTACCACATTTATCAGGCCAGAAGACAAAAAGGCTAAGAGAAAGGTCAGTGGATTTTGCTAACTGGGGAGGAGAAGAGCGGGTCCGGCCAAACTGCTCCCAGGGCAAGGAGGCAGCGGGAGGCAGCT